>APFE030977323.1:0-16264 GCA_000404065.3 Pinus taeda | reverse complement strand
AAGAAGATTTAATAGAGGGGATTTCCTCATCTTAATTCACAACATCTTTTAGCGGTTTTACTCTTGATATTGGGGGTTTTGTTGGGGAGAGGTGTTATGTCTCTCCCTTTGATCCCTCTTCGAAGGGCCCCAGTTAGCACATTGATTCCCACTATTGTACAAACAATGGGGGTGTATCATCGCCCACACCCAATACCTTTTTCCTATTTCACTTCCACCATGCCTTTATCCATCAAGCCTAAACCATGCCTATATCCATCACCAAGTGGTTTGAAATCTACCCAGGAAGGGCAGTCTTCTCTATTGCCCTAGATCTTCAAAATGAGAATGAGTAGTTAATCAAAATCTCTTCATGAATTAATAAAATTGATTATATGCATTATATTTTTTACAACTAATTGATTAATGTAATTTTTTCAGAAATATAAATTTGGAAATTCTCTTGGGAGTACCATACATAAATAATCATTCTTTGTTTTAAATGAAAACTATTAGGAAAATTCTTTTAAAAAAATATATAAAACAAAAGTATATGATAAACAAAGCACAATATATCATCCCATGATAAATGCAACTTATTGTATAAATACAAATAATTTCCTGTGCATTGTAAATAAATCCTTGTAGTAAACAATCGTAGACTCTAGCTAATAAGTTATAGGAAATAAAACTTGGGTCCCCACTAGGACCTTCCAATTTAGCATTTTAAAAAGTGGTATATGATAAATAATAAATATTAAAAATTAATGCACACTGTCTTTAGAGAAACTAGCTAATTAGTATCTACTTACTATGGTTTTTTTTAATATGAACAAAATTTATTAATGGATCTATGACATTCATCAAGGTATAAACCTTCTTTAGCAATGTTTCGTTTTGTTCAATCATGTCTATAACAAGAATAACACATAAATATATTAAATATATTTTTAAATTTCTATAGAGTGAAGGAACTTCCAAGACTACATAGTGAAATGCAAAGTAGTATTCTTCATATGTTGATTAACGGTAAAAGAAACAAACATCGTTGCTTTCTGAAGCTTCATGGCATTTCCAATATTTCACTGAATGTTTGTGTTGTTGGCCATTATTTCAACAACCCAACCACTAGCTAATTAGTTGATTAATGAATGTTCATATTTATACTTTTAACAAAATTAATAAAATATGACATGAATGTTCATATTTATATTTTTAACAAAATTAATAAAATACACCATTACGAGAACAAGGGCCAAGTGAGTAGGATGTTGATTAATCTTGTATAAAAATTTATTATTCTTTTATCATGAATAAATCAGTTCTTCTCCCATCGTGTCTTCTACCCTTTCTTATTCTTCTCCTAGTGAAAGTCCTGATGCTGGTAACTAGGAGGCCAAGAAGAATAAGAGAAGGAAGAAGAAGAAGAAGAAGAAGAAGCAACATAAGAAAGGGTTTAACAAACTAACCATGGTCGTGCGTGTTAGTAATGTTGAGGAACCCTCCAACATGCAGCGCAAGCCCAAATACCTTTGCAAGCTTTGTAAGGGTTCTCACCTTCTTAAGGATTGTTCTGGTATACCTAGAGTCTTAGAAGTGTGGTATAAATATTTCCGTCAACTTATGGTTGATCCATTGACTAGTGGTTCTTAAGTTCTTGGGGAAAAGGGTAAAGTTAGGTTTCCTTGTAGGTTATTTGAAGGGGGGCATCAAAATCACCTTTTCCCTCATATGGATGTAGCCTCGAAATTGTATAAATCAACTTTGTTCAAAATGCCCACTTTTGTTGTGGACAATGCATCGAGTTTTACTCCCTTTAGTAAAATTAGTTCTTTCTTGATCAAACTCAAAGTGGTGTAACATTCCTACATTAGTTTTGACCCAAACCGTCAATCTAGGAGATTACAAAACCTTCCTCCTTTGAGAGAGGTGTTATGTCTCTCCCTTCGGTCCCTCTTTGAAGTGCCTCTATTAGCACACCATCTCATGCCTCGGTGTTGGGTAAATCCTTGCTTTTATGAGATTTTCATGTTAGGTATTTCCCTTCGATCCCTTCCACCTCAACTACTCATCACATTGTACCATGAGACCAACATGGTGACACCACCTCCACTAAGAAATCATATGCCATACATGGTTAGTCTAAATTTGCTAGAAATCTCTAAGTTGATTAATGAACCAAATATTACCTTTACCAAAGTGGTTTACTTGAAAAGTATAGAATATTTATCTAAAAATGTGATTTCTATTCTTAGTGATATGAATTAATCAATACCATAATATTTACTCAAATGAGATTATTTTCAATGCAAAATTTATAGGTGTTTGAAGAATGAATAAATGGGAGAGGATTAATGGGTTGGAAGTTGAAGACCTAGAGGATATGATTGAATTTTTAGTAGAAGACTTAACATGGACAAAGATTGATGGGGACCAAGTTGCAATTATTCCATATTGTCGACATCATGATTTTATAAGAGGATAGGAATCGAGTGAACGTGCACCCACTCAATTTCTTCTTACTTCTCAATGAAGTAAAAAAGTAGAGGATATCAGACAAACATATTTTTTAACATATCTGGAGTACATTATGTGAGTCTTTATATCCTTATTCAGTATACGTATAATCTTTTTCAATATGCATAAATGTTATATGTAATTTGTTGTAAATGTTTTATATATAGTTATTGGTGTGCATATGGTTTGAAGTACAAAAACATAATTATGCGTGCATCCTCATATCAAAATGAAAAACACAATCGACATGAAAGTATTAAAGTTGGTTTCCAATGTCACTTCATTGTGCGACGACTTCAATTTAGGCCAAATGATGTTGTAATAATATATACTGCATGTAGGAATATTGATAAATCCAATGTTGTTTGTCATGGAAAAGATGCAATCAGTAGGCCTATGAGATTTAGTTATGCACCAAATTTAATCAGGGATATGCGATCTATTGTCCAACATTTAATCCAAAGAGGTTTTAATGTTACAATGATATGGGACAAGTTCATCTCTAATGTGAATGATGGACTCGGTGAGTTATACACATGGACATCTCGAGATACATACATGACAAGACGAGATATATTAAACATTTACACCATAAGGCTAGAGTATGTTAAGGATCAAAGTGATCCAACCAATGTATAATGTTGGTATAAGGAACATTCTGAGAGCCTTTTCTTCTACCAGAAACAAGATCTTGCTGAAAACATCCCTTTTAGACAAAGTGGATGCGTTCAATGATGCTAAAATATTCTCACAACAATATAATCTCAATGGATTCAACATTTAGTACAAATAAGTATGGGGTGAGTACAAATTTATCCTAAATCTAATTCATTTATTCAAACCCATTTTAATGCTTGTATCTTATATAAATATAGTTATGTACTTTGGTTGTAATGTAATATCAACTTTACACTTTAATGGTTTTCGACAAACATCACAATGGGGTTCCAGTAGCTTGGGTGATATCATCACACAATACTATAGATGATATTTCTAAATGGATGTCAATTCTCTTTGCCATTGGGAAGAAAGAGCAACCATATTGGCATGTTCAAGATTTCATTACAGATGATGTTATTGCTGAAAATGAAGCGTTAAGATGATGTGTTTATTATTTTTATAAGAGACATAAAAATATTGTTAATGTATATTCTCTCTAAAACTTATGTTATTCCTGGTCTTCAATCAACTGTACAATATTATTATGTGTGTGGCATGTTCGTCATGCATAGTTGAAGAATGTTGGAAATAAAGTCCAAGGAAGGGAAAACCAAATCCACATTTTTCATGCATTAGGAGAAAACGTGCACGAGTATGAAGATGATGAATCTGTAAAAAAGGAAGTTGAAAATTTATTTGAAGGATTTAGTGACATACAAAGTTTTTGGAATATTTTAAAACAACTTGGTTAGCCAACAAAAAAATATGTAAGTTTCATATAAGTGGCTTTAATGACTCTATTTTGCATGTCATATGTATAGTTATTAATTCATAACTAATAAGTTTCTTTCTACAGATATGTGGGAAAAATCATACATACATTTTCCACATTCCAATCAAGATACAGATAATGCAATTGAGTCTTACCATCGGTATACCAAGAAGAGGTACCACAGTGAGAAGAACAATGCATGCCATAAGTGGGTTGATTGGTTGATTTACGTGTTATTGACAAAGATTGTATTATATTACAATCATATGCAATGTTTAAAAGAAGATGGTTTTGTACGACCTAGAAAAATTGAGGAACAGTTGAATTCATCCAAGTGTAGAGCTAACCAAATCCCAAATGAAGATTGTGTGCCTGATGAAAAGAGTAACAAAAATTATTGGGTTCGTAGCCAAAATAAGAATACTCATGATATTTGGTACAATTTCATATATGAAGATTCCAATCTACACTTCTGTAATTGCAAGTGGGCCCTGAATGGAAATGTCTATAAACATGTATTGAAAGTTGAGATGCTGGTGAGTAACATTAGTTTGGGTAAAATTGTAGTGCCTAATGTCACTAATCCTACTACTGAAATTCCTAGAATCTTATTTGATTTGAATGAATCACCTATATTGGTCCCAAAAACCCAAATAGAGCTTCTGCTATGCTTTGATTCTCCTCCCAATCTAAATTATCATAATGAAACAAGCATTGATGATTTAGATAATTTCTCATATAATGTTGAATCAACTAATGTACGACTAGATAGTGCATTATTTGAAGATGATGAGATGAAACATGTTAACTCATCAACTCATGAGAAATTGAGATCCATAATACCTACAAATTTGGAATAGGCATATGCATTAAACAAATTGGTAGACAAAGCATGTCAAGAATACAACATAATTTTTTTCAATACTATAACTCCATCCAAGATCACTACCAAGAGAAAACATAGTTTCTTGAGCCTAGTCAATAATAAAAGGCGATGTGGTTGCAAGTCAAAAGAAGGGAAAGATAAACTAAAATTTGAAAGGGTTGGACGAGTTCGGGCAAAAAAAAAAAAGAGCATGAATGAACAACTGGAATTATCTTCTCAACAACAAAGAAATGTGGACCACATTCCTGAGTCAGTGCAACATTCTATTATACGCAAAAATGGTATGGAAATCTGATGTTATGCATTTTTTCATGTGAAATATGATATACTATCATTTGCAATGCATAGGCATAACTATATGAATTTTTTTTTGTTATAGTTGAGGGGCCAACTTGTCAACTTCAATTATTTGATGAGCATGTCAGTGAAAGAAAATATAGCATTGGGAACACTTCTCTAGTCAGTACCATCCCAGTTTCCTCCCCGAGGGTGCTTCCCCCTATTGTACAACCAATGGGGATGTATTTTCGGCCACACCCACCACCTTTTTCCTTCATAAATTCTCCCATGCCTATAACCTCCTCCCTAAACCCTTCCCAATTCCCACCCCTACCCTTTAATGATCCACCCTTCTCATTGTTTCAATCATCCACCCTTGACATTCCAATTCCCCCCCCAGGGTGATCCCTCACCCTAGGGTTATTCCCACTATTGTACAACCAATGGGGATGTATCATCACCCAAACCCACTACCTTTTTCCTATTTTTCTCCCACCATGGCTTTATCCATCACACTTGAACCATGCTTATATCCATCACCAAGTTCTCCACCATCTACCCAGGAAGGGCAGTCTTCTCCATTGCCTTAGATCTTCATGGTGAGAATGAGTAGTTGACAAAAAACTTATCAATAATTAACGAAATTGATTATATGCATTTTGGATTTGACAACTAATTGGTTATTGAATTTTTACAGAAATATCAATTTGGAAATGCACTTGGGAGTGCCAAGAGTAGCGATGGTGACTTATACACCCAATTTCTAGATCAGTCATGAAGTAGGTTTTCCATAATGTCATTCATGGGCATGAAATTCCATTATCTATGTTGCGAATGAAGTTCTATTTTGTAGAAAAGAAAAATGTATAGCTAGACAAATTTGGAATATAAATACATGAATTTAAACTTGTGTGTATGACAATGTCTTCATTGACTTTTAAATTCATGATGTGGATTTGATGTTATATTCTATCATTGTTACATTAGTTTTGATTGATGTAGTTAGAATGGATTTATTTGTTTCATTTACAAATGATCAAGTTTGCAAGTTAAGTTACTTTTATATTTATATCTTACTCAATGTTTCATGCATGAACAAACATATTATAGGAACTTTTCTTAGTTGTAATAATAGATGTATCATGTACATGAAGAGAGCATATATATGGATTTAGATTTATTTTAATTTTTAATTTATGAAAAAGAAAGCTAAAGTTGAATTTATGAAAAATAAAAGTACACTATACATGCCTTATAAGGAAATCTGCAAAAATAGATAAAGGTTTGAGCCTTTACCACTTCAATACTAACATTTAAAGATGAAAACTTTATTGATAAGTGGTGTAGTATTATTTAAGTTTTTTGTTTTTAATTCTATATATATATTTTAACAATTCCTTTATTTATCTATAAATAGGGCACACAAAATATGTATGGTAAGAATACAAAGAAATGTGTAATATTTTTTTGAGATGTGGATCCCCCTTAGAGTGGATGGCTTTTTACCCACATAGTTTTGAACATGTGACATAATGTTCATCCACCCTATGGTGGCTTATCTGAGCATGCATGCGCTCATTGACAATTTCAACTTCATAAAATCCATCAGCTATGTTTGGATGCAACAATTCACATATCACTTTGCAGTCATCATCCACATGTGTTTTTTCACTGTGGGATTCACCATCATCTGCACCATCCACATTATAGTGGAGTCCTTGAGAATTTATATTCTCTTGCTCTACTTCACATGCAGAGGCTTCAACTTATCTCTTTGCAATCTGTGTTACATCTTCTTCATCCATATGCATGATTACATAATGGGTTTCAATTTTATGGTCTTGATAACCATCATCCACTTTTGAGTGGGATTCTCCAAGTTTTGTTGTTGTGTCGCCAGGTAAGAAATGGCTGAATGGCAAGGAGATATTTTCTGGGGCTAGTTGAGCCCTACAACTTTCCCTAAGTGTCCTACTACTTTATCTATAGGCCTTACAACGTCGTATTTCAAGTAGGTCAAAAATCCATAAATGTCGCCATGCAAGGAATTCCCTACCCAAGGGAAGGGAAGGCCTATGGGCTAGAAAATCCTCAATGTAGATATCACCCAAGCTTAGGAGTGGTAACATTGTGAGAAGCTTTATATTAACCTTGTTAGAGTGGCAGAAACTTGAAGAGGATTTGGAGGTCTACCAGGCCTTATAGACAAGGTTGCGGTCGAGGAGACCAGTTCGAGAAATCTTGCGTGGTGGTAGAACTTGTCCTCGGGGATATTGTAGAGATCCTTTTCTAAGGAATTGCAGGGGGAGTAACTAAAATTCCTTAAAAAATCCATGGAATAATAAGTAAGTAAGAATGATAGATAATATCTATAATTGTTTCAAGAGCTCGAAGGACACCTGGACTAGAGTCTTGGTTGAAGAAGCTAGATCCGAATGACCAGTGACAAGAAGGGATGTATCAAGAAGATTCAAGTCGCCTTGGAAGAAGGAATAATCAACTAGAGAATCCAAAGATTTGTATTGGTTGGTATGGTGAGTTGGAGATCCACATAACTCACAAAACATATTATTTGGAACATTGCAATATTTTTGCAACAAAGGAAAATGTCAAGGGTCATGGCCATAAGTGTGACCAGTTTCACAATATTCATTAGTAGACATACCTTGCTGATTAGGAAAAGCGTGAAATTAGGTATCCCCTTGGTAAGGAACATCGTTTGAAACCACTCCATAAGCTCCTGATTGCGGAGTTGGTGGTCTCATTGATACAACAAAAGTTCCTTAACCTCATGACCTTGGGCATTACATAGCATGGTGGCCTTTAATATGACATATGGTACATCAAACTTGCAGACGATATGGCTCCATAGTGATCATGTCCTTCAATCTCTTAGTTATATTATCAATATGATGTTGTAACCTAATTATAGCGGGGTCACTAGAGGAAGATCATATCTTGTGATCATGAGGGTATCCCACCATTGACTTAATCTTCATAGCCTTATCCAATGCATCTTGTAGAGTGTCAATCTCCTATTATGTTAGGGGAATCTTGGTCAAAAATAATAAATCTTTGATGAACCAATGTTTTTTATGATATGAATGAATAGGATAATTCAATATGTCAACGTCTTTCTCCTTAGATGGAATGTATTGTAGCAACATAATTCTCCTTTGCACATGTTCCCACAAATGATGATACCAGATATCAATGTACTTGGACCTATAATGAAATATTGGATTATCAAAGAGCTTAATGCAACTCTGATTATCATAATATATCACTTTCGGATCCATCTCCTAACTGAAAAGACCCACAAGTATTTTCCTCATCCATATGGCCTCACTTGCTACTTGACTCGCAGACATGTATTCAGCCTCTGTTGAGCTAAGCGACACAAACCTCTACTTTTTGCTATACTAGGAAATATTTGTGGACCCAACGCTAAAGATACCGCCTGAAGTAATTTTCCTATATGATGGACTCCTTGCCAAATCTGAATTTGTGAAGCCTTTGAGCTTCACTACCTCTGTCCTCCTATACCATAATCCATACTCGGTAGTGCCTCTAAGGTACTATAACACATGATTTTCTTCCTTTCAATACATCTTGGTATGCCTCACCATAGCTTGACTAAGTTGGTTTACTGCATAGCATATGTCTGGTATTGTGTTCACAAGATACATCAAAGACCCCATATGATACCTATAAATGGTAGCATCAACCTCTTCACCTGAAGTGGCATTCTCCTTCCTCTTGTTTGTAGCTATAGGCGTGTCCATAGGCTTGAAAGTTTCCATGTGAAATATCTGAAGTATTTCAGAGGCATACTTCTCCCGAGACACAAACAATTCACCATCACCTTCCCATACATTTAGCTCGAGGAAGTAATGCATTAAGTGCATGTCTTTCATCTAAAATTACCTTGCAAGATCCTCTTTGTAAGATAATCATGATATGTGATCTAACCACCCATACAAAATATTAGTGTAGAATTAGATGTCAGTTACTGAACCACGTTCATACGATTTTAAATGGACAATACGTCATGTAAGACATCAAAATCTAGGCTTGCTTGAAATTTGTATTATGCTATTTATAATGTAATGTGGGGTGGCAGTTATTGTTCTTTTCATTTGTTTTTTTCACGTATATGTGTATTATCTTACATATATGTGCAACATCCATATATGTATATCTTCCATATATGCATACATCTTCTGTATATGCTTACCTTTTGTATATGTGTATCCTCCATATATGTGCATATCTTTCATATATACATAAGTTGCACACATACAGAAAATACACATATATGAAAACTGCGCATATACAAATATGTGCATATACAGAAGATACACATATACATAAGTTGTGCATATATTGAAGATATGCGCATATAAAAATGCTGAACATATATGGAAGTTGCAAATATATGGAAGATATGTGCATATACGAAAGATACACATATATAGAAGATTTGTTTATATACAGAATATATGCACATATACAGAAGTTCTGCATATATGTGTATGTTCGTAACTTCCATATCTTGTGGGGGGTTCCTAATGGAAAAGAACGATTGAGCTACCAATGAATCTACCAATCTTTTGCCTCCTCTCCTAACTACTAACACAAGACCATTGATACTAGGTTGTCATCAATAGTCACACATTGTTTTATTGACTAAAAGAACACGTGCACACATTTATTGATTAAAATGTAATTAAAAATTACACAAGAGGGCTTTGTCAATGATATATACTACCCAATGTATCTTGGTAACCGTTTTCAGTAGGTCTAGAATGCATTTATGATATTGTGAATGTATTAGGACCTTGGAAACTTCCATAAAACGTAACTGGAATGTAAGATAAGATAATTTTATTAATGTCTAACAAATGTCAAAAAGGCTTTGACAATTTTCATAAACCTTTGGAAATTTCTTGAGTGTTTTCCCAACTGTTTTCAAAATCTCGCAGTGGTTTCTGATGTTTTTTTGTGTTTGTCTAAAACTAAAAAAATGAGAAAAAGGAAAAAAAAGGACTAGAAAACCCCACATGTAAAAATGTAAGCCTTGAAACTTGAAGATAAGGAAAAACCTCATGAAATAGAGGAAAACTTTTAGATTTTGCAAAAGAGAGTATCAAAACAGGGAAGAAAAACACTTAGTCCTAGTTATTAGATCCGATGAGATTTGAATGAAATCAGAAGTTTGATTTGATGTAGGTCTAAATATAGGTTGAGTCAAACTAGACCCATATAGACCAGGTCAAACCCTTCAAGTTTTGCACACTCACTTAGACCCAAGGGTGTATCTGTCTGGGTCTGTGAAGTTGACTCACTCATACTTAGAGAGTCAACTTGGTCATGGATTTAATTTGGGACAAAAATGTACCGAAAACTTCATTTGAGATTGTTTTTTCAACAGTTTACGAAGATTTTTCTAGAGCATCCTTTGCAACATTTTTCTAACATTTAGACAACATATGAAAAAACCCTGTTAAGCCAACAATGATCTCTCCATATATTTTCACCATATTAATGTTTCAATTCTTCATAGAATTTACACACTTCACAATGGCAGTAAGGGCATAATTCTAAGTTGATTTATAAGTTGAAATTCACCAAGGGGTTTATCTTCAGCCGAAAATTTTGGGTAGTGTCCTTGTAGAGATAAGGGAGAATTTTCTATATCTTCTTAGCTGAACCAACTAATGTAGAAAATTTCCAGATTTTTCTCAGCTGATTTGTAAACTACTGAGGGAAAGGGATTACTTGGAACTACCATACAACAATCAAAGAGGGTGAAAAGAAGGTGCAAAAAAATTACATTTTGGCAGTATATTTAGATTAAACGAATTAACTTCCAATTATGTAAATTGTTAACTTTCATCTCAAAGAAAAATATATAACCATTGTCTAAATGCAGTACAAATTTTCCCTCTTCTGCCTACTCAAAGAAACAAGAATGTAAACTAGCATTTTTGGCTTAAAATTCAACAAGAATCATTTTGGATTAATGGAACTGCAAATATCATATGTTAACTATTGGAAATAATACCGAGAGGGGGGGTGAATCAGTATTATCAGATGAATAATTTAATTTTCCAAACAGATTTTTATATGCTACTTCAGCTAAGTGAACTAGCGTGTATACGTGACTGTACTTAAAGAAACCAACATATGTGCAGAGAACATTTGATTTACCAAATTTATCATGCATTGAACTTTAACCAGTATACCGGAGATTTATTATATAGTGCAGTAAAAGCAAAATAAAGCATCACACATAAGAAACACACATGAACACCAAGATATAAGGTGGAAACCCAATGTGGGTGAAAACCACCTGCTGTTGTCATCTCTGTTTTCTTTTAACAATAAGAAAATCTATTTACAATTTTGTACTGGTGCAGATTTATACCAGTACATAGGCTTCTACCTGCAGAAGGTTACAACCTTCTCTCATTCTCCAGCTTCTACTGGAAGGGAGCTACAACCCCCTTAACTCTTGTACTAGCCGATATGATTACTAGTATGTAGGTTGTGACCTATAGAAGGCTACGACTTTCTTTCTTCCGACAAGGACCACGTTTCATAAATTTTCAGAATGGATCCATAAACAACATCACAACTGTAATTCAATCATAAAATATATCTGCATCAACCAATCACTTTCTGAACCAACCACAATTGAATCAATCAATCATTTTGACAACCCATCAATCTAATCATTTAGAATACTGTCACCAGAATATAGTAACCAGAACCCAAACCAGAACCCAGAACTCTGCAACAACAAACAGAAACAACTGAAGCATACTTTATAAGGTATACACTACTTCTATGTGTTGAACCTACGTGTATACGCACTTTTCTCAAAGCCAACCAGCATATACATCTGCAAATATTAATTCATAATTATGTAGCTATTCCAGAATTCAATTATACCCAGATCATAATATTTACAGAACAACACATGCGTCAGCATTCAGATCTAAAATAAACATGATCAAATAATATAAAGATAATTCATTTCAAGCCTTAATATCTCAATCCATCATAGATCTTATCCTTAATCAACCGCTTAGGTTCATCCCTGGTTTAGATCAAGCACAACACCATAAGCCAATAACCCGCATACTAGATCTCACACTTCATCATATATTCAATACTTGCACACCTGGCCTAATAATATTCTCCTCCTTTTATAGTTTTAGGCCTTTCTCAATACCATGGACCAAAACCACTTAGGACCAACACCTTGGACCAAATACCTAGGGTCAATATCTCGGACCAGATACCTTGGACCAATACCATGGATCAAAATACCATGGACCAAATACATTGGATCAAATACCTTGGACTAAAAACTTAGTTTTCCAAGATATACATGATTTTCCTTCTGTGAAAGTGCATGTGTATGTATATGCTACTTGTGTTCAGTGAACCTGCATGTATATGCACCTTGGTCAAGGTGAACCTATGTATACCTCTCTTTCTTCATTCTTTGTAGTCTGATCTGTAATTCTTTGTTGTTAACCTGCTGTACTATGATCTTTCATCTGACTGAGTTGCCATAAAGGACAACACCTGTATTAGAATGCCAACAATCTCCCCCTTTGGACTTGATGGCAACAACAACACCAAGTCACTCTCCCCATTTGACATCAAGGGAAAAGTGTCATGCTACCCCTGAGTACATGCTGAATTCTTTGATATGCTAAAATGTACTGATTGAGCTCCCATGATTGAGTCCATGCTCCCCCTGAGCATTAGCAATGTCTACAAGAATATTTTTTTAAAGAAATAACATGACTCTATCAATGAACTAATGACTCATACATCCAACTCCCAACCAAGTGGGGATACACTAAATTTGACTCATCCACCCAACCAAGTGGGGATATACCAATTGTTTATACATGAAAAAAACAAGAAATATTACATCATCCATTCCATGCATATTGGGGTTACAATTATGTCTTTTCATGACCTTTACATTAAATGATATACATGATTTATAATAAGGACAATCAATCTAAACAAGACCATGATAGTCATTAGCAACTATCATACACCATATATGATCTGCACCATCAACAACATTAGGATCAACAACCTGTATATTTCCATCATCAAAAGAGTCACCTGAATCAAAATAATTATGTGGATCTGTACCAAGATCTTCTAAGATAATGCCAACAACTATGCATTATTAGAAGCATATGCTCCCCCTGAACGTGTGCCAGATGTTCACTGTCAGATTTGATTATTGCATATATCATTAAGAAATATCAAGGCATCATCATCAACTAGATATACATCAAGTTATCAACAACTTATGAGGAGGAACATATTTCCACATGTTATCAGCAGATTGTAACCATTATCAAACATAGTAGATAATTGATAGAACCATATCAGACCCCCTTCTTTTATTCTGGCCCACTGCTTTTCTTCAAACCAACATATATGTGACTATGCCCACAGAAACCGGCATATGTATGCGACTATGCTTCATGAAACTCATGTATAACAACCTTTCTATGAAAAATAGGATTTAACAGTAGGATGGTGCAACAACTACTCCCAAATTTTGTATGAGATATTCAAATGTCTCTCTGGGCAGCGGTTTAGTGAATATATCAACAACCTGTTCTTTGGAGGGAACATACTCCAATTTGACCTTTTGTTCAAGCACTTGTTCACGTAAAAATTGATATTTGATGGGTATGTGCTTGGTATTGGAGTGCATGCCTGGATTCTTTGAGATATTGATGGCACTTGTATTATCACATAGAATGGAGATGGGTGGAGTACATGTGATCTGAATTTCTTGCAAGGTTTGCATCATCCAAAGTAGTTGTGTGGAACAAGATGTAGCACCACATATTCTGCTTCAGCTGTAGATAATGCAATTGAACTTTATTTCTTGTTGAACCAAGACACTAACCTGGAACCCATATAGAATGCACCACCAATAGTTCTTTTTCTGTCATCAACAATTCCTGCCCAATTTGCATCTATATATGCATGAAGAGTAAGATCTGTATCTCTAGGATACCATAAACCAAAGTTCTGTGTTCCTTGAAGATATTTGAAAATCGTTTTGATTGCCTTAAGGTGTGATTCCTTTGGATTTGCTTGGAATCTCCCAACTATTCCTACTGCATGCATGATGTCAGGTCGGGTACTTGTTAGATAAAGTAGACTGCTAATCATGGATCGGTAAGTTGGTTGATGTATTGCTGCTGATTCATCATTTGAGATGATACTGCATCCTATTACCATTGGAACAGATACTGGTTTAGAATCTTCCATGCCGTACTTTTTCAAGATCTGTTTGAGATATTTGGTTTGTGAAAGAAAAATACCATCCTTATTTTTTTGAACTTGTAGATCAAGAAAATAGGTAAGCTCACCAAGCAAGGACATTTCAAATTCTTGCTGCATTATTGAAGCAAAATTATGACTCGTGGATTCTTCATTGCTACCAAAAATGATATCATCAACATAAACAACAATTACTAGCAATTTATCAGTGTCAATCTTTGTATATAGATTGCTATCTGCTGACCCCTTTGAAAAACCCTATTGGTGGAGATAACTGTCAAGACAGAAGTACCAGGCCCTTGGAGCTTGTTTTAGACCACAGAGAGCCTTTCTGAGTCTACATACAAGTTTTGCATCATTTCCAAGAATGAATCCTTATGGTTGTTCAATATAGACTTCTTCTTCTAAGTCTCCATTAAGGAAGGCAGATTTTACATCCATTTGGTATACTTTGAATTTCTGAAAACTATAAAGAGCAAGAAACATCCTTATGGCTTCAAGTCTAGCAACAGGTGCAAAAGTTTCTTCAAAATCTATACCTTCTTGTTGAGCATATCCATTACAAACAAGTCTGGCCTTGTTTCTAATGACTTCTCCATTTTCATTTAGCTTGTTTTTGAATATCCATTTAGCTCCTATGATATTCTTATCATGAGGTCTAGGAACTACTTCCTGAGTATTATTCTTTTCAATATGTTCAAGTTCTTCATTCATGGGCTTGACCCAAAATTCATCTTTGCATGCTTCATTTACATTTTGAGGTTTGGTGGAGGATAGTAATACTAGATAGCTTGAGGTTTCTGTAATAGTTCTTTTTGTCTGTACACCTATCTCTTTTTCCTCTAAAATTTCAGTTTATGGATGATTTTTCTGAACATACCTAGATGGAGTCTTTTCTTCTACCGTTAGCTCTTCTTCTGGTGCTTCATTGATTTCTTCTTCAGAATCATTGTGATTTGATGTGGGAAAATAATCCCCATCTTCTTCATTGTCATAATCTTCGGTTTTTATCTGTTTTGGAATTTTGCATTCTTCATCAACTACAACATCAATACTTTCAACAATTTTCCCAAGCCTTTTATTATAACATTTATATCCTTTACTTCGGGAAGAGTAACCAAGAAGAATACCTTCATCTGCTCTTGGCTCAAACTTACCAAGTTTTTCATCAATCCTTTTGATATAGAATTTTCTTCCAAAAACTTTAAAGTATTTTACCGTAGGAGTCTTACCATACAAAAGTTCATGTAGAGTTTGAGTGCTGTTTACCTGAACATTTGCTTGGTTGAGAATAGTTACAACGACGAATGCAGCTTCACCCCAGAAGTTTGCAGGAGTTCCGGATTCATCTAGCATAGCTCGAGCCATTTGTTGAACAATTATGTTCATTATTTCTACCACTCCATTTTTCCAAGGAGTCCTTGTGGTGGAGAACTTCCTTTTTATTCCATGTTGTTCACAAAAGTCAAAGAATTCATCCGAGGTAAATTCCCCTCCTCGATCAGATCTAAGGCATTTGATTTTGCAATCTGATTCATTTTCAACCAAAGCATTGAAGGCTTTGAACTTTTCAAATGCTTCATCTTTATCAATGAACAATATAAAGTATTCTTCTCCACGAGGTGACTTTTTCCTTGATGGTCCACATAAATTAGTATGAACAAGTTCAGGAGGCTTACTAGCTGACCCTTCTTTTTCAATGAAGTGAGATATGGTTTGCTTACCAAATTGACATGGTTTGCATATTGTATTTTCAGGAATGTTGATATATGCAAGATCACGAACAACCTGGAATCTTCATGCTTTTCTTATTTGAGAAAAGCTTAGAT
>APFE030977321.1:40192-69640 GCA_000404065.3 Pinus taeda | reverse complement strand
GAAAAGGCCCCCCTTGGCTTTGAAGGAAATCATCCACACATCGGAGGGTTCGATTGGTACCTGGTGATATCCTGACTTCAAATCGATTTTTCTCATATATTTTGCCCCCTTCAGTTGGTCCAAAAGGTCATCAATCTTTGGGATCGGGTACCTATTCCGAACAATGATCTTGTTCAGCGCCCGACAATCAATATAGAGACTCCAAATCCCATCCTTCTTCTGTACCAACACAATCGGGCTCCCATGGGGCAATGAAATCAGTCGGATGTGACCGATCTGTAGCGCTCCTAAATCTACCTTCTGATTTCATCGTTCTCCAGAACGGAGTGCCAATAGATTGGTCCATTGGGCAGTGGCGCACCTGGGGTCAGATCGATGGAGTGCTTGACCTGACAGTGCAGAGGAACCTCTGCGAGGGAGGTGAAGATGTCCTTGTACTCCTCCACGACCTTGTCCATCTGTAGTTGTCATGCGGAGGGGCCCTATCTAGAGGTCGTGGCCATCGTCTTATTCTTTCCTTGAGGGCGTATCATCAGGAAAACAAATTTCCCGATTTTGTAAATGAGCTTACTGCATTGTTTTGCAGTAATCAAAGAGATGGCGGTAGGCGATGCTACCTCTGGTATCCTGTACAACTCATTTCCCAAAGCAACAATAATAGCACAAGGGCTTGACTCACATACAGCATGTCGCTTCCACAAGTATGGTTGGCCTAATAATACATCACAAACGTCAAGGGGAACAACGTCACACAATACCTCATCCATGAAGGGCTTGATGTTGTATGGAAGGCGACACTGCTAGCTCACGCGAGGATCTCGTCCTTGGTGAAGCCACTCGATGGTGTACGGTTGTGGATGTGTTGTGGTCAGTAAGCCCAGCCGCTTCACGACCTCTGTCGAAATGAGGTTCTTTTGGCTCCCGCTGTCGACAATGAACTGTATCGGGGAGCCTTTACCCACATCTGGCATTGGAGGAAGCGCTCCTCCTCCTCTAGATCTCCGGATTCCTCCTTCTAGATCTTCGTGGTGGCAACGATGGCATTGGGCTCTGCATCGATAATCTGCTTCCCTTTATCATTCCCTTTATCGGGTTTTGACTCAGAGTCTGAACATGCATCTAATTCTGAAGACTTTAGCTCGGCCAGCAATGACTGCTTGGCCCAACACTCACTTGGGTTGTGAGTGGAGCTCTTATGGAACTCACACCACTTTCCCGTGTCCTTCGGCTTCGCGGTGTTGTTCTTTGCTTGCGGCTTTGGCAAGTTTTCCTTAGCCACCCTACCTTGGCTTTGTTCTAGCAGTTTGGGGGCACCTTTCCCTTGCTTCGGATTTGCAGATCCAAAGTCTCGCTTCTTCTGTTTAAACTTTTACTCGATCTTGACAGCGTATCAGTACGTCGTGCCGAGCGAGGAGATGTCCAGGATCTCCATCTCGTCCTAGATGTACCTGTGTCGGTAGCTACGGTATTTGAGTACCAAATGAAACTCAGAATCCTTGATACCCAACTTTGTGAGAAGGGTATGAAAAATATTGGTAAACTCTGGCACATCTTGGTCCCTTCCCTGCCGCAGCATGGTCCACTTTATGTATTTATCCTCATTGCTTCTGCCAGGGTAGTACTGCTCCTTGATGGCATTTCGGAATGAATTCCAACTGAGTGCAGCTAAAAACAGTGAGGCCATATTTTCATCCTTCTTCTCACAGTAGGTTTCCCACCAATCCTTGACATGGGGGGCGGCTTTGAGAAAAGCAAAAGTAATCATTTCCCAGCCAGAAAAACCATGAACATAAAAATACCCTTCTAGCAGATTTAACCATTTATCTACAGTGTCTGCATTTATCTGACCCTCAAATATGGGAAAGTCAAAGTTAACTTGTACCTTAAAGGTTGTGGCACTTCCAGAATAGCTGTTGGAAGTAGATGTGTCGCCCTTGGATAACCGTTGAAGGATTTGGGCAAAGTTGTCCATAATCGCATTCCTTTGTTGCTCAAGGGCCTCTTCGAGCAAGATTTTGCTAGGATCTCCTGCCCCCTCGTTTTTCTTTTCATCCGCCATGGGAGGCCATCGGGATTTGCGAGGCTGGTCTTACAAAGGTTCGACCAGTTCAAGCCCTAACTCCTTATATCCCAACCTCGTTGGGGACATGCAAAGAAAAATAGAGAAGGAGCAGACCACTTTGATGCCATTGATTTGGATTTAAACAGGAACGCAACAAATTACAGAGATAACCATAAATACAAAGGTACAACAGAAATAATACTTCATTTCATTAATGTAAAATACTGAAACATGCTTACAAACAGAAATGGAAATAAACTAGCTCGAGCAATGTTAGCTTATCTCTAAAGAGAGATGTGGTGGCTACATGCCTCTGAATTGTCTTACAATGAGGCTTGAAGACCTATTTATTGTTGAGAAACAATGGAAAACCCTAAATATCCAAAAACCTAACCCTAGGAGATGAAGCGCCAAACTATGGGCCCCGTTTTGGGTAAATTGGTACATCAACTTCCCGGGGTCATAACTTTGGCATATGATCTCCGTTTGACACGCACAATACCTCGTCAGAAAGATCTATCTGACGACTACAACTCTGGGATGAGCAACAACGGTCCATGGCCTCATATTGCTCCTAGTCTTCCTAAAAAACGTCGTTTAAGGCCTCAAAACAACTTCGGAAGTTCAGGACCCAAAAAACTGCTAGAAATAGTAAATTGTGCTACAATTAAGGAAACTGAAAATCTAAAAGAAACAATGGTGGGGGTCCAAGTGGAATTTGATGGTGGCCACCAATATCCGCCTGAATCAGGCAGAAGCCTGGAGAGATATATTTAGGGCAAGGAAAGTATATCATCAAGTTGTTGCAGAAATTTAGGATGATGGATTCCAAGCCCATTACTACTCCTATGATCACCAGTCTCAAGAAGTTGAGGAGCTCTAACTCAAGTCTCGTAGATCCTACCTCCTATCATAGGTTGGTGGGTTCTCTGATGTATCTGGTAAATACTAGACTGGATATTTGTTTTGTTGTGAATACTCTTAGTTAGTTCCAGTTGGAGCCTCGTCATGATCACTCGATAGTTTCCAAGCATATATCGAGATATCTTCGTGGCACTATACATCACTGCCAAAAATACTATAGCAAGGAAGTCAAGTTGATTGGCTTCACAGACTTTGATTGGGGTGATAGTGAGACCGATGGAAGAAGCACTATAGGTGGATGCTTTAGTTTGGGATCTGTCATGATCTCACGGATTAGTCGAAGGCAAGGTCTCGTTGCTTTGAGTAGTATTGAGGTAGTGTATGTGGCTGCATGTGAAGTAGAAAAGGAGGTTGTATGGTTGAGGAAGCTTATGACGGATTTATTGGAGAAGTATCTAGGTCCTACTGTGATCGACTGTGAAAATCAAAGTTGCATCAAGATGTTTGAAGATCACATGTTTCATGCTAAGACAAAGCATATGAACAACAAGTTCCACTACATTAGGAACTTGGTGCAGGATGGGATCATGAAGCTACAGTCTGTCCCAACTGACGATCAGGTAGATGATATACTAACAAAGTCTCTTCCTAATAAGAAGTTTGAATATCTTAGAAGAATGCTTGGTTTAGTTGACATTGTTGATCTTGTTGATGATGATAAAAGTTTGGGAGAAATTTGTTGAGGTTCTATGTGTGAGACACATTGTCTAGGAGGACATCTGACCGGCACTATGTGTTGATATCTGGATCCCAAAGTAGGGAGGGTGGCATTGGTCATGGAGCTCTGACCTCGGATACACACTTGGATCCCTAGGTTGATGGTTAGCAAGTAAGCTTGATGGTACCTAGAGAGGCTGAAATCTTTAGTTCATCTTAGTCCCACCCAAATTGCCTTGGGCAGGAATCTAGTTTGTTTGATTGTGAGTGCCTAAACTGTTGGAGGACCTTGGATAGATTTCCCTAGTCGGGAATCTATTCCATGGCATTGCAGTGCCTAATCTCTTCATAGTTCATATGTTTTGAGATCTTCCTTGTACTTGTTATTATGAATACCTCCCTAGTTAAGAGGGAGTGTCGAAGAATGTAACTGAGTTCGGTCTTCATAAATGTATTTGAATCATTATGTAATGTACTTGTCAAAAGAATGAAAAAAGAAAATTTTTTTATTATTACAATGACTTATTAAAGCATGGGTTTCATGCTTGGGTCATCTTGTTGATTTGGGGTAGCATCGGATGTGCTCTAGACATGAAAATTGGTGGAGAGGCTAAAGCACATGAGATCTCCAAGACCCAAAAATGGTTTGGGCAGATTCTACCCTATTAAGGAGATAATAAAATAAATAATATTTTTAATGGAGTTCTTAAGTCTAAACTTGGGAAAAATAAAATATTAATGGGTATTAATATAAAACTGGGTTAGAAGGTTCTAAATGACATGGATCAAGCCAAATCTAATCTTAGTCGTTGGTTAGAGATGTAATCTCGGTCGTTGAAGGGCAAACAGGAAAAGTATAAGAGGAGGCTTGAGGGTCAATTGGACAAGACACCAGAGTGATCAGTCATTCGATTTTCTAGAGCGAGGTTTTCTAAGAGAAATTGAATCGGTGATCTGTTACAGCGAGGGGCAATGAGTAAGAGGTAGAGAGGCAGAGATAGTGTCGAGAGACCAAAGTAGAAGCAAAGAGAGGTAGATGCTGAGCCAGAGGGAGCCACGCAGAGGCAGAAGGGACTGTGCAGAGGCCAGAAGGGCCTGCGTCATCCACGCAAAGGCTACAGTGGTGACACAGAGGGCTGTAGAGGTTGCGCAGAGCCTCAGAAGGCTGACGCTGAGCTTCGAATTGTGCTGGAGAGGGTTTCATGAAGCAGACTTTCCAAATAGAGACTTATTACTGCGGGATTATTTTCTCTGTCAGGTGAGCCAGTTTGCCACCCAATTGTACTCAGATAGACTGCATAATAAAATAACCCTCAGAATTGTTGCACCGGTTTTCCCCCATTGGGTTTTTATGGGGACGTGTTGTCCAAAAATAATAGTGTCACTTAAGTGTTTGCTATTTCTTTCAATTGTTGATTTGTAGATGGTTGAGACTGTATTGTGTTTATTTCGATATTTATATGCTTAAATAACTTGTTCATAATTGTCAAGTAGGAGAAATAAACCAGAGAATACAGATAAAATTTCTAACGAGTAATACTTAGAAATTTCAACACATCATTTATTAAACAAAGTCCCCATTGTCGACTCCTAGGATTTATATTGAGTCATTAGAGTCATTGTACATTTTATGAGACCCTTCTTGGGCTATCGAATCATGTAAAAAGGTTTATTATTGAGTCAAATATGGTATTTGACACCTCCACACCTATTGTAAAAATTTATCATTCCCACCCTGGTTTTCAGTTTCACCTTATTTCTCCCATATAGTTAAATGTCCATTCCCATATCCATACATTCAACACTGGAAAAAATAAATTTTGTTGAAAACACAAATTCTGGAAATTTTACAGAATGCTGGAAAATGCAGAAATAAAAATCAACAGGTACAAACAACCATTTAACACATTTAAACACAGTGATTTTTGGTCAAGGTGACCCTGGAAAAACCCCCTACAACTCTTGGGGAAAACCAATTCGAGAGCTCTTCTTTATTTCTGAAAATGCCTTTTTACAGTGAGAAATATTCAGCAAAAATTCAGCAAGCAAACTTTACAACTTATCTCATTTTTCGTGCCCTCGAAAACTGTTGTACGGTTGTTGTACGGACTATACGGACTGTTGTATGGATTGTATGGACCTCGATTTCTGTGCAAAAAAAATCATCTATACGGCCCTCGATTTCTGTGTATAAAATCTATTGTACGGCCCTCAATTTCTGTGCAAAAATCTGTTGTACTTCCTCCTGAAAATCGTGCCCAAAAATCTGTCTTTTACAATGTGCTCACTCCGCTATATGGATTTGCTAAACTGCTGCCTTGGAATGTGTGCCAAGCAGTTGTCTCCTTCTCCTCCCTGTCCAAAAATCTCCCTTGCTCTCTTGCTCTCCTTCTCTCAATCTACTCATGAATGAATGAATGACTTTTTCCTCCTTTTCCTCCTTTAATCTAACCCTAAGTGACTTTTGGGTGATCCCTAAATCCAATGGCTGAAATAGATTGAGATTAAGGGCTGAGATTAAATGTTCATTTAAATCTCACTTTCTATTTTTTAATTCACCCCACTTTAATAAAGACCCACTTCGTCATTTATTTCCAAAGTCACTTTTCCTTTCTAATTTTACATTGCTTTATTAAAGTCACTTTTAAATTAGATTTAACTTTATAAAAATTATAAAGTCACTTTAGGAGAAAAATTAAATTCTTTTGGACACTTTTCCCTAGGCCAAAGATCAAAGCCTTAGCGAACCACTTGTCCTCCGGTACCAAATTTCAACACCTATTCGGCCTCAAGGTGATCAAGTCGGCCTCAAACAGGGCAATTTGACCTCACCTAAAGCCTATATATACAAGCAGTTCGAATTCATTTGGAAGCATCTCTCTCACAAGTTCAATATCCAAGAGGAGGCATAAAAGTGTGAAATTCCAAGAAGAAGAAGAAGCAGTGCTGGAAGGAGCAAGGTCGAAGTTTTTGGGTATATCTTTCTCTCTCTTATGCGAGGTTACTGGGTAAATTGTTAGATCGAAGTTTTACTGCTAGAATGGTCAAAATTCTGATAGTGTTGGGTTGAAGATTCAGCGACTGCAAGGCCGAAATTCTAGATTTGTTTGGTCGAAGTGTTGTTGCTTCAAGGTCGAAGTTCTAGGTTGAAGTTGCTAGAAGAAGAGGCTGACTTGGTGATTGGAGGAGGTTTCTGTCTAGGTTGAAGAGTCTTAAGAAAACTATTGAAGGAAGAGATTTTGACTGGGTTTTCCCCTAGATAGGGATTTTTCCCTAGCAGAGTGCCTACATCTTGTGTCTTGTGTTTTTGTGATCTTCATACACACATAATTTGGTAATTGCTTGATGAAAGATAATATAACAAAAAAGTAAAAGAAGCCAACATAATTCACAAGTAATTATCAAGAAAGAGAAATATAACCCTAATTCTACTAACATTGATTTCTCAACAGGAGGGTCAAGAGGATGGCCTTGAATGTTTGTAAAACGACATAGGGTGAACAAGTCATCCATAATGGCCTACTTTAGGGGAAAAGGGGCTAATGGATCGCAGAGAGAGATCCTTGTTCAAGAAAAACAAGAGGTCCATAAGAAGCGAGCTTCTAGCAAAAATTCTTGTAAGAAATAAAAGAAATTGAGTCGCCACTTGGGCATGAATCTAACTCTAAAATCCAAAAGGCAAAAACCGAAAAGTTAGTTAGGGAGAAGTAGATGGTTATCAGGGAGAGCTTCATGTCTAACAAAAATGAATGCTTACAAGAACGTAATAGTAAGCTCTTGTAAATGGATGAATAAGTGGAGTTGCCACCCAAACAGGAAACCAACCGAAATGTCCAAGTGCTAAAGATGTGGATAGAAAGATTGAAAGGATCAGTGAGATGAAAAAAGATAAGGTGATGAAAAGATGAAGAATGATGAATAATTTAGAAATTGTCGTTGAGGCTTTGACAATAAGATATAACAGCAACGACGTTAGAAAATGTTGTCACTTAGATTCTACAGGCAATGTTGTTGAAATTTCTAAGTCTACCTATTAGAAATTTAATTTGTATTCTTCTGGTTTATTTCTTCTACTTGTTAAATTTGAACAAGTTATTTAAAACATATAAATAGCGAAATAAACACAATATAGTCTCAACATCTACAGATCAACAGCGGAAAGAAAAACAAACACATAAGTGACACCGTTATTTTTGGACAAATGTCCCTGAAAAAACCCAATGCGGGAAAACTGGTGCAACTATTATGAAGGTATATTATTATGCCGTATTTCCTTGAGTACAATTGGGTGCCAAACTGGCTCACCGGATAGAGAAAAATAACCGACAGTAATACCTCTCTATTTGGAAACAGGTATTCAAAAAACATGTCCCATGAAACCCTCTCCAGCAACACTGAAGCTCTGCACTGACCCTTCTGACCACTGTGTCAGCCTCAAACCCCTCTGAGTCAGCGCTCTGAGGCATTGCGCAGCCTTTGGGACCCTCTGCGTCACTCCCTCTGGCCTCTGCATGGATGACACAAGTCTTTTGGCCTCTGTGTTGTCTCGGTTGCGCTCTGCGTGGCCTACTCTGGCTTCTGCTTCTCGCTCTTTGCCTCTACACTAGTCTCTCGACACTATCTCTGCCTCTCTGTCCAGTACTCACTGCCCCTTGCCGCTGATCACTGATTCAACTTTGCTTAGCAACCCCGCTCTAGCAAATCGAATGATTGATCACTCTAGTGTGTCTTCCAACTGACCCTCAAGCCTCCTCTTATACTTTTCTCGTTGGTCCTTCAACGGCCGAGATTAAATCTCTAATCAATGGCTAAGATTAGATTTGGCTTGATCCATGACTTTTGGAACCTTCTAACCCAATTTTATATTAATACCCATTAATATTTTATTTTTCCTAAGTTTACACTTAGGAACTCCATTAAAAATATTAAGTATTTTAATATTTCCCAAACCGATCAGAATCTACCCAAACCATTTATGGGTCTTGGAGATCTCATGTACTTTAGCCTCTCCACCAAATTTCATGCTAGAGCACATCCGATGCTACCCCAAATCAACACTCCCTCTTAGCAAGAACTGTGCTCTAGTAATACTCCACACTGAGTATCACTCTGATTATCTGGCACCGATACCTATGCTGATGCTAGGCCTCCCTGCCCAACATCCTCTGCACTGTTGCATCCTGTACTGCTGACCATGGCCCTGCCACTGCCACTGCTGCATCCGTATGGCAGTTGCCTCTGCATCCATGTTGCTGCTGGTCCATCCTTCCAGCACTGCATCTGCACTGCAACCCCCTCTCATCATGTTGCATCGTGCCACTTCTAGCCACTACTACACTGCAACTCAGTTACTGAGAAGTAACTGATCCACCCAACTTCTGACATCCCCGTCGGGCAAGAAACATTCCCAATGTTGAAGCTCTCTCTGTCGTTAACAAGTGCTCCCTTTATTGACCTCTGCGTTGCTACAACAACTCCCTGCATCTCACACCGCTGCAAACCTCTCTGTCCCATCCTGCACCATTGCAACACTCTCCGTGCCTCTCGCACTGTTGCAACCTACGAGCCTCATGTTGCCTGAGGACTCCTACATTGTAGCACTCTCTGCCACTTCATCCGCATCCATCTCTACCCACATCCACCATTCCTGCTACATCTCTCCTCAGGGCTCCCATAGCAAGGTATAATCCAAGAGGTTGGGTACCTCAATGATCCTGCCCCTTATCACCTGTAGTCCTCATGACTACAGTTCGATGTCTCCCCACCTCTTCCCTATAGGTACATGAGAACTCATGGCACAATCGTCATCCTCCTCGACCTCCTTTTCTACCTTCGTTGGCGCTGCCTTAGAGTCAGATGCCTCTCCCTTACTCGTCTTCTTCGAACACTGGTTTGCATAGTGACCTAGTTCCCCACAATGGAAGCACTTGACCTTGGAGAGGTCCTTCTTCTTCATCTTCTCCTGCTTTCCCACAAATGCTAGAGCTGCATCCTCTTCCTCTTCCATCTTGATCCTGACTCCTTTACTGCTACTTCCTGTCTTGCTCAACCGCCCGATCTCCTCTTGGTGAAGAGTTGCCCACAATTCTTCCCAATCTGGAAGACCCGCCTTGCCCAATATGCTCTTGACAAATGTCTCCCACTCCTCGGAGACTCTGCTAAGTCAGTACTCACCAACATCTCATCATCCAACGTGGCCCCTATGGAAGTTAGTTGGTCCTGGATTTCCTTCAACCGACCGAGGAAGTGATCTATCTGCTCTCCCTTCTACATCTGGGATGACCACAGCTGATTCTCAAATAACATCTTCCTCTGCACGGAAGTATGTTGGTACAATTTTTCAGGGCTTCCCACATTTCATTTAGCATTCTCTTCTCGACAATATGTTTGACCACATGATCATTGACCCGATCAAGGATGATGCATTTCCCCCTGGCCATTGCCTACTGGTACTTCTCATTTTCAACGCGGTCAACTAGGATCGCCACTGTTCTCAAGGCGAAGGCATTGATGCGATGTCTATCTAGAATGGACAAGATCCTGGCCTTCCAGACCACAAAGTTGGATGCTCCATCCAGCCTGTCCTGATCCCTCGGCCCATTCACGACCCTCTCTCTGCTCTTCTCTGTCGACTCCTCTAAGTCTCTCTACTTCTCGCCTGGAAGTTCTCTATTTGACTCCTACTGAGTCTCTCTACTTCTCGTCTGGAAGTTCTCTGTTCAACTCCCTCTAAGTCCCAATTTCCCTTCTGGAAATCCTTATTCCAATCGTCAAGTTGCCCCTCTCCGATTATCTGTGCAACTGCAACACTGATCCGGATTCCTTCGCTAGAAATCTGCCTCGGTAGCAACTCCCTCTACCTTGGTTTTTCCCTGTTAGGTAATGTTCTGCCCACAGTACCCACCAGCTTCGCTCATGCAAACTGCCCACAGCTTCTTATGCCCCAGCAACTAAAGGATTGAGCCTCTACCCTTTGCACAATTCTGGCACTGGCAAAACATCTCCCTCAGCCAATTGCGTCAACCCTCCTGGTCTCTACGTGGCTCTGTGTGAGACTCTTTCTGCCCTCCTCAACCTCTGTGAGACTCTTTCTGCCCTCCTCAACCTCTACGTTGGCCCCTCTCTAGTCCGGACTAATGAGGTAGTCCCTCTGCGACAACCCTTCTTCTGTCGCTTTCTGCAAGGATCAACTCTGTCACTCGGGACAGCGGATTCTGCTACAAATGCTCTGCTCAACTTATTCCTTCAGCTTTCCTGTGATCTGCAACCATGCTCTGATACCATGTTGAAATTTCTAAGTGTACATGTTAGAAATTTAATCTATATTCTTTTGGTTTATTTCTTCTACTTGTTAAATTCGAACAAGTTATTTAAAACATATAAATAACGAAATAAACACAATACAGTCTCAACATCTACAGATCAACAGCTGAAAGAAAAACAAACACACAAGTGACACCGTTATTTTTGACAAATATCCCCGGAAAAACCAATGCGAGAAGACTGGTGCGCTATTCTGAGGGTATATTATTATGCAGTATTTCCTTGAGTACAACTAGGTGCCAAGCTGGCTCACCCGATAGAGAAAAATAATCTGCAGCAATACTTCTCTATTTGGAAACAGGTATTCAGAAAACCTTTCCCACGAAACCCTCTCCAGCAACAGTGAAGCTCTGTGTTGGCCTTTCTGGCCATTGCGTCAGCCATTTGAGGCACTGCACAACCTTTGGGACCCTCTGCGTCACTCCCTCTGCCCTATGCATGGATGACGTGACCCTCCGGCCTCTGCGCTGTCTCTACTAGGTTCTGTGTGGCTTGCTCTGGCTTCTGCTTCTCGATGTCTGCCTCTGCGTTGGTCTCTCGGCACTGTGTCTGCCTCTCTATCCAATACTCACTGCCCCTCATTGTTGATCACTGATTCGACTTTGCTTAACAACCCCACTCTAGAAAATCGAATGACTGATCACTTTGGTGTTTCTTCCAACTATCCCTCAAACCTCCTCTTATACTTTTCTCGTTGGTCCTTCAACGACCAAGATTAAATCTCTAATCAACGGCTAAGACTAGATTTGGCATGACCCATGACTTTTGGAACCTTCTAACCTAATTTTATATTAATGCCCATTGATATTTTATTTTTCTTAATTTACACTTAGGAACTCCATTAAAAATATTAATTATTTTAATATCTCCCAAACCAGTCAAAATCTACCCAAACCATTTATGGGTCTTGGAGATCTCATGTGCTTTAGCCTCTCCACCAATTTTCATGGTTAGAGCACATCCGATGCTACCCCAAATCAACAACTATGACAATGACTCAGGGCAGGGGATGCCACTCTGATCCCTACCCACTCCATTCTAGTTGTCTCTCAACAACGGGCTATGGGGAGTAGTCCCTATGGAAATGTGAATATGAAAGACACGTTGGCAACCAACAAGTCCACGAGACATGATTAATGGCCTAGCTACTTGGTTAATTTTAGCAAGACTTAAGATTACATTAGACTTGAATATGAGACCAGTGCCTTATGGAGTCAACTTCTTGCTTATTACCAATCAGTTGACAAGTTGCTGGATGAATAGCCGCTACTTAAAAGCTTAACTACCCTAGATGAAGTGCAAAACCCAAAAGCTTCATGAAATGCAAAATCTTGGTTGATTTTAAGTCAAATGCCTATTCTAAATGTAACCTTCCTCTTAACTATTTTGAACTCAGTCTCTAGAGTAGGTTGTTGGATAAAAGCCAATGGAAAGCAAACAAAGGCTTGGTTAATGATACCTCCCCCTGTGTTCCAACCACCCGATGCCTCCGACGCTACAGAGACTATGGCTCTGACAACTGCAAGGTCATCGTGTTAACGACTAAAGAGGTGCTAAGTCCCTCAAGCTAAATTGAGAAAGGGTGACCTAAATGTCTATCAACCAAGCTTATGCTTGGAGGTAAGTTATTAGTTGCAAGACTAGCTTAGAATGAAATGCAAGATGAGCGAGTGATTCTTAAGTTAAGATTTGCTTAATGTTTTAAGTACTTTAGTTATGATTAACCTTATGATAAGAGTACTTACCAATATATTGAAAGTCAATCTTAATCAAGACAAAGTGCTTAATGATACAAGTGCCAACAATACACAATAATTACCCAAGTGCTAAAGACAAAATTATCTTCCACAAGATATTAACCAATAGTAATGATAGCAATTAGGGGAAATTAGAGCACTTGTCCATTAACAAATAGCCAATGAATTTCAATACATGATGCTAGTAACAATTACTCAAGATGTTCCAATGATGACTCCTCCAAACAATTAGAAACCTTTCAAGATATTTAGACAAGATAAATGCCAATATGTCAAGGTTTCAAAGCAACCATAAACCAATGATGGCAAAAGAGAACAAGAGCAATTATCCAAGGATTCCTTCTGAGATTAGCAATGTTTTTTAGACAGTTAGATGCTCAACGCAATAATGCCAATTAGATTTCTCAATGCCAATAACTTAAGGGGACAAGTAGATCAAGATGCTCAAAGAAATTTGAACCATTCAACACAATGTGATTTGAGATTAGCGTGCTTTAGTGAGCGTTATTATTAGATGTGAACTTATGAACTTTAGTTAACTCCCAACAACAAATGTGTTAGTGCAGTTAATCAACAAAAAACCAATGGAAATTTTGCTTGGAAACTCAATGTTATCAATGTTAGTTACCTTCTTCACAATGGGACATAAAACAAGTAACAAAATGTAAAGCAATGAGGGCACTTATGTAACCTGTTAAGATAGATCTATGACAGCAGCGAGATAATTGTGAAAAAAGTGAACCACCAATGTGCTATCTTGCGCCAAAATGTGTCAAGCAATTTCCAAATGCCAAACCAAACTTGCCAATATGAAATCCTAGACACTTTAGCCTTCTTATTGTCTGACTATCACTGTTATATCAGATCTGATTAGGCCTATTATGCAGAGATGACAGTCATTAAAATATCTAGATCTATGCCAAATGAACAATGCCCAATTTGCCTAAGTGATTTGCCAATATGCTAGATAGTTCATCAATTGATTTTATGCCACTTAGATGTGTTTGTTATCAATATTTAAAGAAGAGATATCACTTCTGTAGCAAAACAGACGTATGTAAGTGTTTAGATGTCAAACCAAAGGCCTTGGGGCCCTGAAGGAACTGGCCCACTTGCCAAAAAAAAATCCAATTTCTATGGTACCTGAAAAACACATATATGTAACCCAATTTCTCTGCAAAACCACCAAGAATTAGCTCAGAAAATCTATTGCCAAATCACAGAGGTAAGAATTGGGCTAGGGAAGGAAAGGGAGAGGCCAAAGAGAGGAATCAAGGCCAAAATTTGGCCAAGAAAGGATAGTGGCTAAGGCCTCACGGCAAGGAAGAAAAGGCCAACTAGGGCGTGCGTTAAAGGAGGAGACCCCATAACGGGCTGTCGTAGGCCCTAAAAGGGTTGTGGCCTAGGCTTAAGGCCTCAATGAGGCCTGCAACACTTAAGAGGAGGCTACGTCAAAGGGTTTAAGGGAGGTCGAGAGGCCTATGAGCCACGACAAGGGTAAGCGAAGGGATAAGGAGAATGAAAATGGGAGTGGAGGAGAGAAAAAGGGAAGGGAAGGCCTGCACCAGGCTTAGGAAGGGAAGCCTAGGCCTCTAGGGGCCTGCAGCTAGGCCAAGAAGGCCAAGATTGATGCAGGGGCCTCAAGGGCTAGACGGCTAGGCCATAAGGAAACATTGGGCCTAGAGGCCTCAAAAAACATTGAAACCTTTGCCCAAAAAGCGAATTTTGTTCAGATCTTCAATTTCACTACAAAATTCTTCAGTTGTTTGCCCTGCAAAATTTCTTGAGATTAGATCTTACCCCCAAGGGTCTAGATCTAGTTGTAGTCCAACAAGTCTTCTTGGATCTCACCTGCAAAAATTAAATTACAAGTACCCAAAACCCTAAATATATACAAAAATTTAAAACCCCAAACCCAAGCTACAAAATAAAATTTATTTACAAAAAATTATTTTACAAAATAATTGACAAATTATACAAATGTACAAAGCTTAGAAAGATTTTGAATAATAGAATTTTTATAGACTTTGACAATGGCCATAAGTCTTTTGAAAAATAAATGTTAAACCACAGCCTTAGTGAAGTTAGAAAATCACATAAAATATTCAGAATCCAAACATGGTCAGCCTATGCCCACAGTTTGTGAATGTGGAGTCTAAGAGTTGGGGAACCTCCAAACTCTATATATTTTCTTAAGAAGAAACTATTAGAACATACAATGAATCAAATCACCTAAGATAAACCCAAACTTACCATAGAATGTTCCTATCATCTACAAATGAAATAACGATTTAAATGATATTTGAAGCACAGTATAGCAATGCACATACCACCTCTGAAACCGGATTCGTCCAAATCTGGTGAAGTGTCTGAATCCTACGAATCGGACATGATTCGAGGGGAGTTCGAATCCCAAAAACGGGACACAACATGTCCTAACAGGACACAGTCGAATCCTGATCGTGTCCCATTAGGACACATCGTGTCTTGATTTTGGGATTTGAATCCCGTAAAAGTGAAACCCGCGGCTTTAAAACAGCATTGTTCTTTTTAAATTTTTACCATTTCTCTCATTCATTTTTGCAAATAGTGAGCTGTGGGAAAGGCACTAAGGGTTTGGAGCAAGGCGCTAAGGGTTTGGAGCATTCGGCAAGGAGATTCAAGCACCAGGTAAGTGCATTTCATCTCTATTTTTTTCATTTCTATTACAGCAGTTTGTATATGCATTTCTTTTACAAATTTGTGCATGTTTTGCTTATTTTTTTTACAGTATTCATGGCTCAATCAAGGGCAGCAGGTAGGGGGAAAAGGAAGAGGAAGAATGTCCCCATTGGAGATGCCCCTCCTCCCCCAATATCATCAGAGTCTGCTGCAAGTAATGTTGAAGACTTCCTCCTAAAGACAACATTGAGAAATATCCCTTGTGGAAATATGTCACAAGAGAAGATGGGCCAAGCACCAAGGGGAGGGGAGGAGGCAATGTGCATTGGAGATGCAACTTTTGCCACAGTTTTTTCATAAGCACATATTACCGTGTGAAAATCCATTTGTTGTCTTTACCAGATTATGGAGTTGGAGCTTGTAAAATTGTTCCTTTACAAAAGAGGAAAGAAATGGAAAAAGAGTTCATTGTTGGAATGGCAAATATGGCCGCAAAATCAAGAAAAACTAAGAATAATGACCCCCTTCCATTTTTGAGAAAATGCACCACCAAATTTCCATTTGAGAGTTCTATTGGGGGACAAGCAGCAAAAAGAAAGGCAATATCACTTGGTCCAATGGACAAGATTTTTCAAAAAGAGAAACGGGAAGAGCTTGATGTCACCATTGCCTTCTTTTTCTATCAAAATTTCATATCCTTTAATGTTGCACGCTCACCTCTATTTATTGAGATGTGTCGAGCTCTAACTCATGGGTCTCCATCATAGTATGTGCCTCCTGGTTCAAAGAATCTTAGAAGCACATTGTTGACGAAGGCAAAAAAAGAGGTGCAAAAAATGCTTGAGCCTATTAACGCATCATGGCCAACATTTGGAATTAGCATTGCTTCTGATGGATGGACAGATCCAGCACGACACCCACTCATCAATTTCATGGTGTCTTCCTTGAATGGTCTAGTTTTCTTGAAAGCAGTGGATACACTTGGAGAATACAAAGATGCACAATTTATGGGTGAGTTATTTTAAAGTTATTGAAGATGTAGGTGTTGATTCTTAAGTGCAAATCATTACAGATAATGCACTTGTTTGCAAGGTTGTTGGCATGATTGTGTAAGCTAAATATCCACAAGTGTTTTGGACACCTTGCATTGTCCATTCAGTGAACTTAACACTGAAATCCATTGCTTCTGATGTGCTTTGGATTGGTAACATAATTGAGGATGCACAACATATCCGTAACTTTGTGCAAAATCATATAAATGCCCTCACTATCTTCAAGGAGTACAGCAATCTATTATTGTTGAAGATTGTTGATACACGACTTGCCTCTTCATTCATCATGTTGAAGAGGTTGAGGGAGGTCAAGACTGCTCTTGGGGCCATGGTTATTTCTGCATTTTGGTCTTTTTGGAGAAAGACATATCAAATAGCCACTAAAAGAGTGAAGGACACAGTGCTAGATGATGCTTGGCGGGAGAGGGTAAATCTAATTATTCAGAATTTCAGATCATGGACTCTATTATTTCTTTGCTTCGATTTGCAGATACAGAGAAACCCATCGTAGGAGAGGTTTATGAGGGATGGGATTCCATGATTGAGTTTGTGAGGAGCATTATTCTACAGAGTGAGTGCCCTGAGTACGAGACATCACCAGAGGCCTTCTGTGGTACTATACAGGATATTCTTGTCAACAAATGGGACAAGAATTGCACACCTTTACATTGTTTGGCTCACCCATTGAACCCAAAATACTACAGCCATGAGTGGCTAAATGGTGGACCTTCGCGCAGATTCCCTCCTCACAAGGATGGTGAAATCTCACAGGGGAGGAAAGATGCATTTAGGCGGGTTTTTCAGGATAGAGCATTGCTTGATGAGGTGGAAGATGCCTTTGCAGAGTTTTCCATTAGCATTGGTCGATTTCCAGGATATCATGTGATTAGAGACAGGGGGGCTAACAAGCCCTATTCTTGGTGGGCAAATCATGGGGCAACAAGCCCTCCTCTTCAGAAGTTAGCCATGAGGCTCTTCTCTCAGGTGACTTCATCCTCTTGTTGCGAGAGGAATTGGAGCACATATGAGAATTTGTATAGTGTGAAGAAAAGCAGGCTTGAGCAGTCCAGGGCAGAGACAATGGTGTATCTGGACACCAACCTTCGTCTTATTTACAGGCAGAAGGAAGAGTGGTTGAAGGTAAAGACAAAGATGGGGGATGTCTTTCCTGATGATATGGGTTTGGACAGCAGTGCTGAGTTGGCATTGATCAACATGGATCTCAATGATCCAGTGTTAGAGCCTGTTAGATTTGATAATGGTGATATTGTAGAGGGGTCATCCTCCACACCAATAGATGCAGAGGCGACTATGGATACAGGGGAGGAGGAGGATGTAGAGGAGAACAGTGGTAACCATGATGATGAGGACATTGATGTTGATTCTGATGATGATTATGAGGATTGATGACTCATGAGTCATGGGCTACCTAATGCCTTGAGGCTTGTATATCTGTAGTTGTTTTATATTTTCTATTTCTATTTTCCATTGGCATTGCACTACCTTTGTAACACATTTTGATTTGATGACTTAATGAGAAAACTACAGTTGTAGCCTGTCAGCGTCTTTATCTTACTATCTCGTCTTTCTCCTATTGGATCATTGATGAATTGAATATGTATTATGATTTATCGTTTATGAATTTAGAATTTATGATTCATTGATTTATTATTTATAATTTATGTGACAGTGACATGTATTTGAATTTTGTATGTACTATGCATGCTATAATGTTACTAACTTACTTTGTAAACAGTAAAACTAACATCTAGATGAAGATCTATGTTTGAAATCAATGAATTTGTATAATTAATGAGAATTTGTGTAAGAAATATATTGATTTGGGGTAGCATTAGATGTTCTCTAGCCACGAAATTTGGTGGAGAGTTTGGGGCACATGAGATCTCCAATACCCAAAAAGGGTTTGCGCAGATTCTAAAGAGATCGGGAGATATTAAAATAATTAATATTTTTAATGGAGTCCTTAAGTCTAAACTTGGGGAAAATAAAATATTAATGTGTATTAATATGAATCTGTGTTGGACTAGTCCAAAAGACATGGATCAAGCCAGATCTAATCTTAGTCATTGATTAGGGACTTAATCTCGGCCGTTGAATCATCAACAGGAAAAGTATAAAAGGAGGCTTGAGAGTCACTTGGAGATTACACTAGAGTGATCAATCATTCTATTCTCTAGAGCGGGGTTTGCTAAGAGAGATAGAATCAATAATCGGGAGAGCAGCTAAGGGGCATTGAGTACAAAGAAACAAAGCAGGCAGAGATTGTGCCAAGAGAGCAGCGCAACAGCCAAGGAGAGTGACAAAGAGCAAGCAAGGGCTCATGTAGAGCCAGGTAGAGCCAGCCAAGTGCTGCGCAGAGCACCAAAGAGGCCAGTGTGTCTAACGCAGAGGCCCAGAAAGCTGACGCAAGGCCTCCTAGGGCTAACGCAGGCCAAGAAAAGGTGACGCAGGGCCAGCGTGAGACAGAGAGGGGCTGACGCAATACAAATTGGGCAGACGTTGGGGTTGCAGGGGCAGTTTTGTGCTGAGGAGCTGTCAGAAGGGTTTTTTTGGGGTTTCAGCCAGAATATTTCTCTCAAACTGAGGTATAGCTGCTCAGGAAATTCTCTGTTGGGTAGGCCAATTTCGAAACCCGGATTGTACTTTGATATTGCTTAATAAGAAAACCCTCAGACGACTGCATAGGTTTTCCTGCATTGGGATTTTTTGGGGACATTGGTCCAAAAATAATGGTGTCATGTAGTGTGTTTGTTCTTGTTTCTTTTAGTTGTTGATCTGTAATATGTTGAGCATGCACTGGTGTTTATTTTCAGTATTTACTTTGTAAATAACTTCTTAAAGAAAAATTAACAAGCAGGTAGGAATAAATCAGGAAAAGCGCATGAAGGGTTTCTAAATTAAGTAAACTTAGAAACTTCAACATGGTATCAGAGCGAGGTTGCAGATCACAGGAGGACTAAGAGACATCAGCCGACTGGAGCAACAGCAGAAGAAAACAGTTGTCCCGAGCTAACAAAAGTTGTTTCTAGCAGCGCAGAAGCCAAGGAAGTGTGACGCAGAGCCAGCCAAAGTCACGTAGAAGAAGTTGAAAACTGCACAGAGCCTCAGAGAGCCTAGCATTGATGACACAAAGGGCCAGAGGGCTGACGTAGGGCATCCGAGGGCTGACGCAGACCCATCCAGTGTGACACAGAGCCAGCGTGATGCAGAGAAGGGCTAACTCAGTTCACGCAGAGGCAGTTGTTAGGGACTACAAGGCTGTAGGAATATTGCAGAGTGGAGCTGGTGAGGTACTATAGTCAAAATAGTACCTGACAGAGCAGGGCCAGAGGAGTTGTTATTAAGGGTTTCTAGCCGAGGAACCTGGATCAGCAATGCAATTGCACAAGACGAACAAAGTAGGGGGCATCTTGACAAGTGGCAGAAGGATTTCCAGAAAAGAAATCAGGACTCAGAGGGAGTCCAGAAGAGAACTTCCAGTCGGGAAGTAGAGACTCAGAGTAATCGAACAGAGAACTTCCAGGAGGGAAGTAGAGGAGCGTCATGGCACTTCACAGGGTAAGAGACCAGGATAGACAGGACGGAGCATCGAACTTCGCAGTCTAGAAGGCCAGAATCTTATCAGTGCTTGACAGGAATTGTGTCAAGAACTTCGCCTTGAAGGTTATAGTTATCCCAGTCGACCCCAATGATAATGACAAGTACGAGGAGGCGATGGCGAGGAAAAAGTGCATTATCCTTGACAGGGTCAAGGATCATGTGGTACCACATATAGCCAAGAAGGAAACAATAGTTGAGATGTGGGAGGCTCTCAAGAACTTGTACCAACATACTTCTGTGCAGAGAAGAATGTTGCTCGAGAACCAAATGAGGTCGTATCAAATGAAGAAGGTTCAAACGATTGACTCCTTCCTCGGAGGATTGAATGAGATCCGAGATCAGTTGACTCTTATAGGAGCGACACCGGATCAGGAGCGTATGGTGAGAACATCCCTGAATTTTGTCTTAGAAGAGTGGGAAGTGTTTGTCCAGAGCATCCTAGGAAGAGGGACTCTCCTACCTTGGGACAAGATGTGGGTAGCTCTTTGCCAGGAAGAGATCAGACGGCAGTCAAAGACAGATAGCAGCAACAAAGGGATCAAGGTCAAGCAAGAGGAGGAGGATGTGGCCCTAGCAATGAGGGAAAGCAAGAGAAGCGGAAGAAGAAAAATCTCTCCAAGATCAGGTGCTTCCACTATAGGAAGATGGGTCATTATGCGACCCAGTGCCCAAGGAAGAAGAGTAAGGGAGAGTCTTTCGAGGCTAAGGCAGTGCCAACACGGGCAAAGAAGAAAGTTCTAACAAACGATGATTGTGCCATGAGTGCACACACGCCACTTGAGCGGAAGTGGGGAAACATCGAGCTATAGTCCAATGGACTACAGCTGATGAGGGGCAGGATCCTCAAGGTACCTAGCCTCTTGGATTAGACCTTGCTACAGGAGCCCCGACGAGGTGTAGCAGGACTGGCTGAGTGGGTAAAAATGGACGCAGATGGAGCGGCAGAGAGAGCTACAGTGCAGGAGTCCCAAGACAGTGCAGAGCTAGCAGGCTGCAGCAGTGCGAAAAGCACAGCAGTGTTGCACCAGTGCAGGAAGGCACAGAGAGGTGTGCAACGGTGCGAGATGCAGGGAGTTGTTGTAGCAGCGGAGAGGTCAGAGAGGGGGAGCACTTTTCAACGGCAGAGGGAGCTTCAGCATCAGTGGGTGTTTCTAGCCCAACAAAGAGGTCAATCAGGAGATCATTTACTTACTTCTTGGTAACTGAGTTGCAGTGCAGCAATGGGTGGCACGATGCAACATGATGAGAGGAGGTGCAGTGCACACACAGTGCTGGGAGGAAGGACGAGCAGCAGCACGTATGCAAAGGGAGTTGTCGTACAGATGCAGCTGTGGCAGTGGCAAAACCATGGTCAGTAGTACAAGAGGCAGCGGTGCAGAGGATGTTGGGCAGGAAGGCCTAACATCAGCACAGGTATCGATGCTGGATGATCAAAGTAATACTCAGTGAGGAGTATTGTTAGAGCACAGTCCTCGCTAATAGGGAGTATTGATTTGTGGTAGCATCGGATGTGCTCTAGCAACGAAATTTGGTGGAGAGGTTGGGGCACATGAGATCTCCAATACCCAGAAAGGGTTTGGGTAGATTCTAAGCAGATCAGGAGATATTAAAATAATTAATATTTTTTATGGAATCCCTAAGTCCAAACTTAGGGAAAATAAAACATTAATGTGTATTAATATAAATTTGTGTTAAAGTGGTCCAAAAGACATGGATCAAGCCAGATCTTATCTTAGCCGTTGATTAGGGACTTAATCTCGGCTATTGAATCGTCAATGGGAAAAGTATAAGAGGCTTGAGGGTCACTTGGAGATTACACTAGAGTGATCAATCATTTTATTCTCTAGAGCAAGTTTTGCTAAGAGAGATAGAATCAATGATCAGAAGAGCAGCTGAGGGGCATTGAGTACAGAGAAACAGAGAAGGTAGAGATTGTGTCGGGAAAGCAGCGCAGCAGCTAAGGAGAGTGACGTAGAGCCAGCAAGGGCTGACACAGGGCCACGCAAAGGCAGCCAAGTGCTACGCAAAGCACCAGAGAGGCCACCGTGTCTGACGCAGAGGACCAGAAAGTTGACGCAGGGCCTCCTAGGGTTGACGCAAGCCAAGAAAGTCTGAAGCAAGGCCAGCGTGAGACAGAGAGGGGTTGACACAACCCAGATTGGGTAGACGCTAGGGTTGCACGAGCAGTTTTGCATTGAGGAGCTGTCGGAAGAGTTTTTCCAAGGTTTTAGCCAAGAGATTTCTCCCAAACTGTGAAATATAGCTGCTAAGGAAATTCTCTGTTGGGTAAGCCAATTTTGACACCCAGATTGTACTCTGATATTGCTTAATAAGAAAACCCTCAGATAGCTACACCGGCTTTCCCGCATTGGGTTTTTCCGGGGACATTGATCCAAAAATAATGGTGTCATGTGGTGCGTTTGTTCTTGTTTCTTTTAGTTGTTGGTCTGTAATATGTTGAGCATGCACTAGTGTTTATTTTCATTATTTACTTTGTAAATAACTTATTAAAGAAAAATTAACAAGTATGTAGGAATAAATCAAGAAAAGTGCATGAAGGGTTTTTAAATTAAGTAAAATTGGAAACTTCAACAAAATATCTAATTTTTAATATATATATATATAACGAATTCTACGTGTCCTGTTCCGAGGGGTCAACATGTTCGAATCCAACACTCGAATCCCCGTATCCTACGAATCTGAAATCCCCGTGTCAGGTTACTTAGCATACCACAAACCAATGGGACAAAGAAACCATGAATTGCACCCCAAAGTACTTTATTATGATGATAAAAAAATGTTCCTAGCTGAACAATGGCTTTACACCAACTTTTACAAAATTAACTCAGACCAGAGATGAAGATAAGATTCCATGTCTAATAGAAGCAAAATGTCTTCTATTCATAGAGAAATTCCTCGTAGTGGAAAATAACGACTAGTTGGCTTCATCCTCATCGGAATAATCTCGACCGTCGATAAATCCTTGAGCATCTTTTAATCTTTGCCCTCGAAAATAATTATTTTCGAGGAATTTTCGAATTTTTCATTAAAACCACTTCTTATTAGTTCAAAAATAATTATTTTGAACTAATTTCCTCAAAAAATTGACTTTGACTTAACCACCAAGGTCCAAGGGTCCAAATTTTCTTGAAATATCCAAAATTCCCTTGGTGGGGGATCTTCGACAATTCATTTATTTCGAACCCACGAATTTTTCCACTTTGAAAAATTAATTTCTCTAACATTTTAATTTTGGCTCTAAATTAATTAATTTGCGAGCTTAGGATTTAATTTTATTTTTGCTAAAAAAATTAGTTAATTGACTCATGAGGGGATTAATTAGTTTCCCACCCTCAAATATTTTAGTCATGGTGTCTAAGTATGAGGGACCATGCACTAAAATAAATTTTACATAAGATTTTTCAAATTTAACCCTCAAAGATGGAATACTTGTTCATTATAGACCCTCAAAAAACATAACCAATTTTGCGACACAATATAATTTAGTAGACCAAGTGATCTGTAATAAAATAATTTAGCCAATCAACTTAAATTATTCCCAAATCACTTTTACAATAAACTCGATTAAAACACTAGGACTCACCTAAGACTTCGATGATAAATTACACCCTAGCTTTGGGGTGAAGGTGGATGGAAAAACTTTGTCGATCATCCGTGTTTAGAAACATAAATAATCAGTGAGACAAAAAACCTCATAGGATGAAATTCATCGCCAAAATCATAGGCTTACCAAGGCTGTTACATAACTAAACGATGATACTAGCATCATTTACACTACAAACTTACAGAATGGGTTTACAATGGCATGACAGACTGCTGATTGATTATTCTAACTTTGCAAAAAATTCTTCAAGACTTTGGATCTTGCATCCTTGTGAAATGTTTAAAAATGGGTGCAACAATGTTGAAGATGCCCATGGTGTGGCAATAAATGCTCTACTGTGGTGGAGACCCATTGTTCTCACGCTCATCCTACAAGTGTCAGTATGACTCTCTAGAGGGCTGACCCCGTATAGGGAGACCAAGTTCAATGGGAGACCCACCTGCAATCCTATATAAGATTCAATGTGTCTCCTTATCTTCAGTACAGCAATTCATTAGTGCAATTGAGTAAATATGCTTGTAACTCAAGGGAAAAAGTGGCCATTGCATAGTGGCATGCCCTTCTAAATGGGCTTTAAAATGTACAGGTGTCACCAAGCTTAGCAAAAGAGATTAATATAGGACCCTATTAGGTGGTTTCAACCTCTAAGGGAGCAATAGGTCCATGATACATTCGTCAAATGGCAAATGTCATGTGAAATAGTGATGGAATGGAATGGGCAAGAGGGACACTCCAAGCCACATGCCACAATACAAGGGTAGCTACAATGAGGGAGGCCCACACAATGGGTGTATAGATGTAGGAGGGAGCAATCATGGTGCATGAGTTACCCCAACTTTTGTTTTTTCACCCTTCTTTGTATGTCTTTTTCCTTTTATTGGTTATTCTTTCTTTAAATTGCTCGGGGCTGCAGGGATGAGAGCATAATGTGTATGATAAAGCAGTGAATACCCCCTTAATGTTAGGCAGTTCATCGCCCACCAGGGGTTGCGACAATCATGGGTTCCTTAATGATGCAGGGGGCATACATGGGGGCCCTAGGAACCAGCGTGATGGCCATAATTATAGGGGGTAGAGCTAGTGTTTGGCTTTTGCCCATGCGCTATATTCTTATGTCCCAACCATCATTTGCATTTTATGTTAGATTCCCTATTGAAAGTGGTCAAATTATGCTTTTAACTTTCTTTTTAGTTGCATCAACCTCTGGGGCATCATTCCAAGCCCGGCCCAAAGTGTGGACAAGGGGATGGGGAGGCTAACTCCTTGTGGACCCAATGGACAATTGTAGGTTCAAAAGGGAAAAATGTGAAAAGGGGTTATAATGAGAAGAGGGGAGTGAGATATATGGTGTCTTAAAATGGGACCACGCAACCAGAATCAGGGTTTCTTATATAATGCCACTTCTAAAGCTAGTAGTCAATAGAGGAGATCCTAGGATACAAAATTAACCACCAAGTTGGAACAAGGGAACAAGAGTACAGACTAACCCATTCTTTCTGTCGAATCCTCCCACTAATCCATGTCCAAAGTGTGCCCAAGAAAAACAGGCATAAACACCCAATTACATAATGAAAACTTCTACCTTCAGAGTTGGAAGGCCCACCTTCAAACATACAATCATAACTGATAAGCGAGGGCACATACTAGCTGACTCAGGTGGCAGAGAATATGGTGGCACATCGAGCTATCTGGAGGCTACAAAGGGTTACTCGCTGCCAACTGAAGACAAATCTAGGAGAAAAAATCTCCCATAGGGATCACCACTAGTGGCAGGTAATAGGTATTCTGTGGCTTCTTCATGTAATGCATTAATGTCCTTTTAACCCTATATATTGATAACATTTATCATTTATAAGTGCATTCTTCTCCTTTTCTTCTCATCATTTTTATGCAGAATATAGAAAAGTTTCCACCACACAAAATTAAAATTATTTTCACTGCACATTTGGTTGTGTTGTCGCACAGAATGTCTACGCACCACAACAACAGGTCAGATCGGGGGTAGTCACACTGATCCCCAATCACTCCGCTTGAGTTGTCTCCCTGTAGAAGACTAAGGGGGGTAGTACCTATAGGAATGGGATGAATGAAAACTAGTTGGGAACCAACCAATTTGGGAGACACAGCCAAACAACCAATATTTGTTTGAACTGCGCAAGATTTCAAAGGATTCGATTTGATTTGAGGAAAATGATATTGGGGACTTGTGGAGTCAATTATCTTTCGAAGGAAAAACTTAAAGCTATGTGAATTGCAGGGACTTGGTTAATTTTAGTTAAATGAGGGCCCAAAATTATTTCTGAAATGTGTCTTAAATGTTATTTAATTTAAGGCTTAGAAAAATAGTGATCTTAACGTGCAAAGAGGTACTTATACCAACGATGTAAAATGTAAAATCTGCACAAGTAATTACTGAAATGTACAATAAGACCGAAATGTAAAAGGCTGGAAATAAAACACTTTAAATTCAGAAATCCATTTGCATGAAATACTCAATCAAAGATCATTGCATGCATAAGTGAAACTAAATTAATCTTTCTTGAATGAGCATGTGAAAACAAATGTACTTCAGAAATATAACTAAGTACTTAAACTCAAATTACATCAATGAAATATCAGTCTAGTAATCTACCCTTAAATCAAATGTTAATGTGAGCAATCTATTCTAAAATAGCAGTGTTGTAACCATGCAATATTTAGATTTTTTTTATGTATAACAGCAGAAACTTTTAAATGACAAACTAATAACTACAATTCAAAAAATTTCGAAGTTCAATTATTTATGATTCACTAATGTATTTGATCTAAAAACTCATAAATAAATCACTGAACAGCAGTGAAACAGTGTTCAAAATTTGTCAATTAGCATGCAAAAAGTTACTGAAGATAATTTATATCTCTGCAATGTACAGCACTAGTAGATGTAAATTAAATTTGCTGCTATACTCTCGCTAATTTCAAAGCTATGCTAGTATTAGCCTTGCTTTCAAAATGAAATGAGGAAAGGTTAGAGGGTGTGCACCAATCAACCCTTAAGAGCTTGAAGACACCAGAAGATATGCTGCCCGAATCACTAAAAATCTTCCAATTCCAAATGCCAAATTCAGAGGAATAAAAATTGAGAAATTTTTTGTTAAAAAAATTGTTAATTTTTTTTTTTAAATTGTTAAATTTTTTTAGAAAACTCTATGGGAAGAATTTATGGTGATAGGGAGTGAAAAAAGAAAGGACTTGAACGTAAGGAGGAGGTCAAGAATGGAGGAGAAGGGAGGCCGAGAATGACTGAGAGAGGCCAAGAATGAAAGGGAGGTTGAGAAGAAGGTTGGAGATGGCCAGCGTAGTGCTTCAAGGCCCTAATAGCTTTGCCCATGATCTTCTTGCAATTTCTCTTCAAACTGCAAACAAAATGGAGATGCTCTCCAGGGCTTTAGATCTCTTTCCGGAATCCACAAAAATCACATGCAATCTTCAGATTTGTCCCTGCACAAACAAAAGATAGCAAACCCCAAAACATGTATATACAAAAATATGAAATCCCCAAAACACCAATGCATTAGAAATTTGATATTTACAAATCTACAATAATATTTTACAAATCTAGCAGATTTGTAGATCAAAGCCCTCTATTAGCCAGATTTAAACAAATTTTGCACAAATTTAGAAATAAATTTGAAATTTTAAAGAGACACAAGCCTAAGAACAACCCTGCAAATAAAATATTTTATAAGATAACTTTAGAAATTAAAAACCATGGGCTCTTTAAATTATGTAAATTAAGAGTCAGTGGGTCTAACTGAGGACTTCCCCAAATGTCCAAATCCTGAATGATAACTTCTGCACACTTAAATTTGCTTGTTAGATTAATAAAGATTCAAAAATGATCATAAAATCATGAATAAATAGAGATATCTACTACTTCTATCAAATCAAAATGATATTTAAAAAACCCAGAAATTTGTGCAAGACACTTGTACACAGATCATTCTCAAAGGCTATTAACTAGCAAATGCAAATAAAAGCAACAGAGTATTAAGAACAATATTTCCACATAAATCTGAAAGAAGAACACCACGATCTGAAAATCCAAAGTCTTTGTGTTTTATTAACGAGAAAAAATTACAAGATCTTTCTTAGAGCAAGTACACGATTCAGAAATCGGATCCAAATAATGAAGAGAGACCTCTAATTTATAGAAAAATTCTCCAATGGCTAGTTGGCTTGATCATCGTTAAAGCAATCTCAACCGTTGATAAAGATCAAATAATCACCGTTGAAATAAAGTTATTTTTTGAGGAAATTTGAGTTTCACTTTTAATTTCATTTTAATTAACTCAAAAATGATTGTTTTGAGATAATTACCGCAAAAAGTTGACTTTGACTTAACTAATATGGCCCAAGGGTTCAAGATATCTTGAAATTTTCAATATTCCTTTGGTCGAGGACCTCCAAAAATTAAAAACTTTAAAACCCACGAATTTTAAATGTTATAAAGTTTATTTTTTCGTAGGACCTAAATTAATTAAATTTTTGGCCTTAACATTTTAATTTATTTTAGCCAGAAATTTTAATTAATTGACTCATGAGAGGATTATTAATTTTTTCAACTCTCTAATATTTAGCCATGATGTCTCAGTCTAACTATGAGGGACCATGCACTAAATATTTTTTACATGAAATAGTACATTTTTAACCCATGAAGGGGGAACACCCGTTCATTATAGACCCTCAACATTTACCAATTTCTGAGACACAAAATATCAATGTTGCGAAAATCGTTATTGGGATTAATTCGGCGAGGGGAAAAAATCGGAAAAAATCATAAAAATCAAGAAATAATCAGGAAAAAATCATAAAATACTAAAATATTCATTTTTTTTCAATTTTTTTAATATCTAAAGCATCTACAACATAAAATAAATACATTGACACATAAATATGATAAAAGAACTAATATATAAGATGTGTAATATCATTTCTAGTGCTACATCACACATAACAGTGAATCATGTCCTGGATAGTCAGTCCTGACTCCTAAGTCCCAACTCAGCCTCAAAATATCAACAAAAAATATAATAATGTATCTCATATCATGAGTCATAATGTCATATATAATGAGATGAGCCAAATAACTAATACTACTAATTTCTTCTACCCCTCTTGCGAGAAAATGCAATAGCTTTCCCTCTAGATGTAGATGTCGATGGAGTTGGCAGTGGACTTTGTTGTGCTCTAGAAGCTGAAGAACTAGGAGCTACAGGAAGTAGACCACATCCTTTATTGGTGACGGGTAGCCTAAGTAGGTTGTGTCACCTCCTCCTCCTGTTGCTCCTCGTCCTCATCATCAAAAAATCGGCAGAAAGAACAAAAAAAAATTCAAATTTTTTCACAAAAAATCGCCATTTTTTAGAAGAAGTCTAGATTTAATCGCGGTTTTTCAAAATGAAAAAATCACTGAATTAATCGCGCGATATTATTGGGAAAATGAAAAAATTGCGATTTTTCGATGTTATCACGATAAAATCACGATTTTTGCAACACTACAAAATATGATCTAGTAGACTAAATGGCTTGTAATAAAATAATCTAACTAAATAGTTAGAATTGTTCCCAAATCACTTTTACAGAGACTCGATAAATAACACTAGGACCTAAGTCACCTGATACGGGTATTCAGGACACGTAGGATTCGAAATTCGTGGTGTCGGATTCGGACATGTTGACCCCCCGAAACAGGACACGTAGGATTCGTTATATATTCTTTTATTA
>APFE030977321.1:0-39491 GCA_000404065.3 Pinus taeda | reverse complement strand
AATCCTGAAAAACTGATAAGTCTGCTGGATTTTGAATGAAATCTAAAATACTACTTTCTCCATATGAAATCCAATGAGCCGGGAACCACTCTCAAACATCCTGAGTCATTTCATGGTAATGTTAAAAATTTAAGTAAAAGGATGAAAATGAAGATTAAGGAGAATGTCACTTTTACTTTAAGAATTTAACATTACCATGAATAGCATATCAATACTAGGGCCTAGACTTGATCATGAAGCTGCCAAAATGCTTGCCAAATGAAAATATGCGTGGCTGTAATGACCAAATGCGACCTTTTCATACCCGCGCAGGTCACTTTTTGAGCCTGGCGAGTCCTCGAAAACAGGACACGATTCCCAAAATCGTGGCACACAGTCGGATTCGACGTGTCATTGGATTTGGACACGAATCATGGTAGAATCGCGTCGGACACGCTGGATTCGGGATTCGAGGGGCCTCTAGGACAAATCCGGTTATCTAAACTAGGACTCATTTAAAATCCTGATGACAAAATCCACCCTAGCTTTGGGGTGAGGATGGAGGGAAAATTTTGTCGATCATTCGTGTTTAGAAACAAATAGGAATTGATGAGACTAAAAACCTCCTAGGATAGAAATCATCATCAGAAAAATAAATTAACCTAGGTTGTTACATACATTTGTCTTACTAGGATCATTTACATTACAAAATGCAAAATGGGTTTACAAAACTCCAGTGTACATATAGCTGATAATGATGAATCTGTGGATTATCTAAGTGCTCGGACATGATGGAAATCCATGCACAAAAAAATGTACAGCTATAGAGTAGTTGACATGGAGTGGTTAACAGGTTGTTTAATCACCAGCCAAAGAATATATTGTGTGCTGTTATATGAATTTTATGTGCAGATTTCAGAAGTAATTGCAGTGCATGAACAGTTACAGAGTCAGGGGCACCCCTTGAGATTGGCAACCACCAGCCCAGTGTGGTAGATTTTCCTAAATGTTACACTAATTTCCACTGCAGATTTTTTAAGTTATTTCACCTATTTACAGTGCAGAAATTTGAAATTTCTGCTAACATGTCCTTGTCCAAATCTTCGTAAATTACAGATGGATGGGATTTTAAAAATGCATTCCATTGGTGAGACATTCCAAAATGTACAGATCACTAAATTTCAATAAAACCAAGAAGGAAGATGAACTTTTAGAGCTCAAACAAACTGCTTTCATCTGCTACAATAGGAATGCCATGATGCTTCACAGCAACAAAATTAAATATCAGAATCGTCATTTCCTGCAATCCACAAGCACCAATTACACTGTTGCTGCTTGTGGAAGCCAGCAGTGGGGTTGATATTTGTTTCCATGGAGTAATAAATAGAAAAGATAGAAAATGGCAAGCGAAAAGTTTGGCTTGAGGAAATTTGCATAACAAAATACGCAAGCAAATCTTCTACAGAACCATGTTAAGACCACCAATAATTATAATAACAGCCAATATAAGCAGACATTTGTCTCTTTCTACCAATAACATGAAAACAGTTTCAAGGAAGACTCTTCTTGTACCATACAATCAAATCTGTAAGTGAAAATTCTCTACTGGAAGGGGCAAAGCTCAAAGGAGTCAATCTACTGTATTTTGGTTCATTAAACAAAAATACTGTTAGTAAGAAGTATCAATAATATACCTGAAAGCAAGTGTCCATATGCAGGATGTGTGCCCCATTAGAGGAGTTACACATCGACCTGTTGATAGATCCCACATCATTATAGCACCATCTTCATCTCCAGATGCCATATAACGCCCATCTGGAGACATGGCTATTGATAAAACCATACCTCTGTGTCCAACAAACATGCGCACACATTCACCACTTTGCACATCCCATAATCTGACAGTCTTGTCACTTGATCCGGTAGCAATATAGTTGCAATTGACATGCCACTGTACACACTGCATGAAAGTTTCAAGAATAACATGTAAATAAATTGAGGCTTGGCATGTCAACACTCATAACTTATTCTATCTGAGAAAATTTAGGACCAAAATGAGAGGAAAAGCAAATAAAATTGTGGTGATTTGCAAAAATGGAAAGTGTCCCTGATATAAACAACTGACATCAACAGTACAGAAGGGCTTGGCATAACTACATCAACTCCAACCTATGTACCACAGGGACACATTCTCTATCAAAAAAAAACCAGGATCATGATTGACCCCCACAAGGGACATCCATGCACTACAGTGGAGCTAATTTCCCCCAAAAAAATCAGTCCTTTTCATCCCTTTTTGAAAAAATATTAAATATTGCTCTGATGCCCAATTCCATAATACACAAAAAGATGTTCAAATACCCATGATAGTGAGTTCATTAGCTTCAAAATGAGAAAAGAAATGGAAATATATGTTGAGTATCTCACAAAATTTATACACAAAATGCTGCATAAAATACAAAACAGTGCTTTAGATCTAATATCAAAAGAGGTATATGAGAAGAAAGTATATTGCATGAGTATGAAAAGGAAACAGTTGACTGCACCAATATTTGTCAAAAAAGCTGAGTCAACAAAGTAAGTATGGAGCATCAACAAAGATTATTTATGTATCAACTGTACTTAAATGTGTCACAACATTACCCAAGAGTTAGAAAAGTAAATGGAACCTTGGTACGGGAACATAGGCTTCCTAATGTGGTCAAAATCATCCATTGCAACCTGACTTCCTAATGTGGTCAAAAGCATCCATTGCAACCTGAAGTAATACATTATACCCATTTCAACTTCAGTTCAGAGAACTGCATGCCACAACGAAATTCTTTATGATTAATCATGATTTGTGATGAAAACTAATACATGCTCATTCAACAATAATACACAAAAGTAAAATTTTAAAGCTAAAGCAAATATATAAAATGACTAAAACAAGGTAGGCTGACCACACCAAAATATGTCAACTAAGCAAATACGGTCAAGCTCATCCCTAAATGGAGATAGGCACATCAATGGAGATAAAGTTAAAAAAAACATGGTGTTGACTTAAGTCATGATGGATTTAAAAAAGCAGCCTTAGCTGAGCATTCTCACAAACCAACCACCAAATATGTCATGTGAAAGTCAAGATAACACCGTACTATGAGGAAAGTATGAAAGAAAGTGGAAATTAAAATGAACCTGCAAAGTCTTAGTAGGGATGGGGGCATTAACATAAGTGGAACTTAGAAGCTGATCTTACATTTTCTTCAAAGTGAATGGCATAAATATATCAATGGAGTTAATTCTTACAGCCGACAAAGGAATAGAAAGCCTGCATGGTGTTAGTCACTCCGCATTATTATAATTATGAGACCATATGGTAACAATAAATCCTTCAAGCCCAAAAGAATCCAAAGGATGATCCAAGAGTATGGTTCGAAATATTGAGGTCCCACAAACTATCACCAATGACAAATGCTTTCACAGACAATGCTTTTGGTTTTGTGTTATCTTTCCAAAATATCCATCGCTAGCTACAAAACATTCTTCTCAAAGCTTGGTACTCATACAAAAGGCTTTGGAGGGTAAGAAAATTTGTGGCAATCTATGTGATAGTTGGGCGACTAAGCTCGCCCTGTGTGAATTCCGTCATAAGGTTCAACAGCCAAGCATGATTATAAATATACTTGGTAATTTGTTTGCACTCTTGCACAACATCTTGCACCACTCCAACTTCCCAATGCCCTCTAGTGTCAAGTCTATGCAATTGGTAGTGCATGGAGTCCAAAAAATGGTGGGATATTCGGCACAAAGCAACCTTTCAATTGCCACATAATTTGTTGCAATTGTCCGTGATTACCTAGACAACATTTTCAACCTCAATTTCCTCCACCACATCAACCAACAATGTAAAAATCAAATATGCATATTTTACATGTGCAGATGCATCAATGGATTTTAGGAACATCATTCCTTTAGCGCGAGCTACAACAAAATTTATTACTGTTATACCCCTTTGATCTGTCCACCCATCCAATATAATTGTACAACCTGTAAATTTCCATGAGCTTTTAATGCTCTCCAATTGTTCCTTGACACGCTCAAGTTCCTCATCTAGCTCTTTACCCCTAAGTGCAGTATACGATGCGGCTTTGTATCTGGGACCAACACTTGCAATGGCATTCACCATGGGATGAGAAAATGTTATGAACATAAATTATGTAAAAATAGATAAAAAATAGATAATAAATAATAACCATAATAATATAAATATAATAATAAGTAATAAGTAAATTAGCTAATGCTCCTTACCTGTTCGTGAAAGGGTCCTTACCTACCTATAAATACAGGACCCTCATTCTCATTTGTACTCATCCTACATCAATTCTTTAATACAATATACACTTTACAATTACTGTGCTACAGCCTACAATGCATGTCTTTGTCTACAAAGTATTTTAAATATTTCTGTTGTGTATACAACTTTTGGTCGTTTCATTGATATCGAAGCCAGGTTTGGCTGATCACTAGGCCTTTGGCCATCAACCTCCCATCAACCTTCTTGTTGTGTAATTGAAGTGTTTCGCTCAGAGTTTGGAGTTTCTCCATTTTTGGTCAAGGATTGGGCCACTTATCAAAGAAAAGAATTAAAAAAATAAAAAAATTAGTTAATTAAAAAAAATAAAAATAAAAAGTCCTTTGGCCATTCACATTTCAATTATTCTAGTAAAAAAAAAATAGTCTGAGGTAAATTTTGAAGGAGAATATTCATATATATATGAAGGTTCTACATTATTGATAAAAAGTGCATGACAAAGTAAAAAAGGAATCTTTACAAATATCTTGAAAACTATACGTAAGAAAAGGAAGAGTAGCTAATATTATCTTGATTCTTCATTAAGTGGTTTACAAGCTCGTGGTTTTAGAAACCCATGGTAATTGTCCATGGTATTTTAAAGGTAAAAGAAAAACAAAAGGAATACAAAATCTCTTTATGTTAATGGTAAGTTTTACTTTTTATGTGGAGAACATTAACCGAGTCAAAAGCACATAAGTGGACATATATTTTATATTACACCCCAAAGAGGTGAGTAGCCATGTTTCACTAGAGTTGTAACTTTTCAAAAAGAAAAAAAGATTATAAATAAAAATATATATAAAGAGAATATTATATTTATAAAGGGGTATTTAAAGAAAATATCAAGTCATAAAAATTATTGAAAATATTATATAAGTACAAAACGGGTATTATTATAAAATGTTACTTGAAAGATCCATATATTAAAGTTTATAAAGTGTTAAATCTAGAACTATAAAGAGACATAAGGCTAACAAGTTATAACAAAGGAAGATTACTTTTTAAAAGCATTATAATAAATATAAGGTTCAGTTTATATAAATAGTGGAACTATATTAATTTTTTTTAAGTGGGAAAAAAATATATATTTGAGGAAAATGAAAGTTAAAGGAATTTATAAAGGTGTTCAAGTTTATCCAATAAAAGGGCACTTATTTTAAAAAAGAAGCCCATTTTTGAAGAAAAAAGTGAATGGAGCCTAATTCGAAAATGATGAACAAAGATTTTCCTATAAGGATATTTTAATCACACATCACAAGCTAATTACATTAAGATGGACTATCCAAGGGAAAAATGTTAATATCGTTATTAGTATAAGCAACGATGAAAATTACATAAATATCAATCTGGCCAATCGACTGCTAATTTCAGATGCCAATGTAGGTGAAACAACAAAGCTTTTTCGAAACAAATATGAAATTAATGATTTGCAAATAACAATAGATCATTATGTGTACACATCCCAATTTAGTGTTGTAAAAATGTTTGACGAAGAGGTGGACATAATTCTCAGTCAACCTTGGTTCAAAGAATTAGGCACATTCATTTTAAACACAAAAAAAAAAAAAAATTATTGTTCCCTTACAAGAGGAAGATGGTGACGTTCCAAGACATGACAACAAGATCAGAACTAATAATGCCTTCATCAAAAGATCTTAACTACATTTCGAAACTAATGTTTCAAGAAAATCTAGAAACAGTATCAAGGAAGCAAAAATAACTTGAAGAAGTCATATCCAACAAAAATAAAGAAAATCCGTGTTTGAAGGAGTATAATCAAAAACTAGTTACGCAAGTGAGAAAATGTAAAGCTAACAAGCACAAGTTAGAACAAGAAAAAGAAAGCTTTCACAAAAAATTCAACGAAAGTCTATCAAAGAAAGAAGAGCAAAATTTATGATTAAAAGACCTTAACAAAAAATTATTCGAACAAATCAAATGTTTAAAAGACGAGAAGCTTGAAGGCCAAAATAATGTTGACTCAAAAAATGAGGAATGCTTACGTCTCAAAAATCATAAGCAAAATCTGCTCAAACAGATTAAAAAACTTAAGGACAATAGAAATCATTAACGAATAGGTTCGAAGAAATTGTCGTAAAAGAAGCATCGAAATTGCTAGATGTAGTAGTCCAAGTTGGGGAAGAAGAAAAAAACATCGATCCCACTAAGCTCACAGTTCAAGCAAATCCAAATCCTACTGAAGTAAAGACGTACTAAGAGATTTCCGTTAAAACGACGAACACTTCAAATGAGGATTCAGTAATCAATTCAACAACAACAATGCCTGAAGGAAATCAGGAAACTGCCATAAAAACGTTAAAGGAAGTTCAAACAAGAAAAACTCCTTATCTACATCTGAATCACAAGAGTAGACACTTTAATCAATCTACAAATATGTATCACTCAGAACATAAACAACAAACTTATGTTCTGAAGAATATTGAAATGAACTCATTTCAGTTTATTGATAACAATTCGTTACAAAGTTCCAGTAATCAGAAGATTCCACAAAAAGTTAATCTAAGATGGTCTGATCCGTTCTCAATACGACAATTTTATATATCACTCCAAGGTTCATATCAACTTGTATCGACAGAGATGATTGTTCCGAGACGAGAAGGCATTTGTAGCAAAAAAAGAAATCAAGCAAAAGACATTCGTAACAAAAAAGAGATCAAATGCTTTCATCAACAAGCTTTGAGGACAAAGCTTTTTGCAAGGGAAGGCAAAAATAGATAATAAATAATAACCATAATAATATAAATATAATAATAAATAATAAGTAAATTAACTAATTGTTAGTCTGTTAATAATGAAAAGGCATGTCTTAGAGACATGCATGTTCGTGAAAAGGTACTTACCTGGCTATATATACAGGACCCTCATTCTCATTTGTACTCATCCTACATCATTTCTTTAATACAATATACACTTTACAATTACTATCCTACAATGGATGTCTTTGTCTACGAAATATTTTAAATATTTCCGCTGTGTATACGACTTTTGGTCGTTTCAGAAAAATAAGACTTTGCATAGTTCAATAAAAGACTGTTATGGCACTGAAACCTCCTCACTACCATATCTGCCTCCTTCCTCTTCTTTTCATTAAAACTCTCCAAGGTTGGCTGAGATCCTGAAGTTGTACGAGGAGCGAAGAAAGAAGAGGTTATACTCTTGTTTGCCACAACACTTGAAGAGGTGTTACTCTTACCTGCACTTTGAATTTGTGGTTCACTCTAAGATGAAGATCTACCTGTTGATTTGGGATAGCATCGGATGTGCTCTAACCATGAAAATTGGTGGAGAGACTAAAGCACTCGAGATCTCCAAGACCCAGAAATGGTTTGGGCAGATTCTAACCGTTTGGAAGATATTAAAATAATTAATATTTTTAATGGAGTTACTAAGTCCAGACTTAGGAAAAATAAAATATTAATGGGTTTTAATATAAAATTGGGTTAAAAGGTTCCAAAAGTCATGGATCAAGCCAAATCTATTCTTAGTTGTTGATTAGAGATCTAATCTCGGTCGTTGAAGGACCAACAAGAAAAGTATAAGAGGTGGCTTGAGAGTTAGTTGGAAGAGACACGAGATTGATGAGTTAGTTCACTTTTCTAGAGCGAAGTTTGCTGAGAAATCGAACCAGTGATCAGAGTTGCACGAGGGGCAATGAGTGCATAGCAAAGAGGCAGAGATAGTGCCAAAGGACCAGCGCTAAGGCAGAGAAGGCTACACAGAGCCAGTAGAAGCCATGTAAAGGGCCAGATGGATTGCACAAAGGCTACCAGGGCCTATGTGAGTGATGCAGAGGGCCAGAGAGCCAGTGCAAAGCATCAGAAGGCTGACATAGAGCCTCAGACAGGCGTTGGTGAGATTTTCGTGGAGAAGACCTGTTGAATGTTTTCTTCCAAAGAGTGGTATTACTGCTAGATTGATTTCTCTATTGGGTGAGCCAGTTTGGCACCCTAGTTTTACTTTAAAAAGTTACTTAATAATAAAACCCTCATAACTGTTGCAGCGATTTTCCCAAGTTGGGTTTTTCCGGGGAAGATATTCCAAAAATAACAGTGTCCCTTGTGTGTTTGTCTATTCTTTCAGTTGATGATCTGTAGATGGTTGAGGCTGCATTTGTGTTTATTTTCAGTGTTTATATGGTTAAATAACTTGTTAAGAAATTCAACAAGTGGGTGAAATAAACCAAATAATGCAAGAAGAATTTCTAATGGGTTAAACATAGAAATTTCAACACTACCTATCCCAGCAAACTCAAACTTCCTTTTTGCCCCTTAGAACTTTCTTCTTTAATGGATTCCAAAGCAGCTACCATTTCAGCAGTGATTTCATCAAGGCAATGTTCACAACATCCCACACCATTCCCAAGAATTCTAGTTAGGTGGTATTTTATCCTTTTTATGCCTACATGAAGTGTGTCATTGCTATAATTGCACTTGACATGGTGGTTATTACTGGCAATGAGTCGTTGACCATGTGCCCATGCAGGATCACGAGACTTTCTAGTACCCTTGGTTGAAATTTCTAAGTATTACCCATTAGAAATTTACTCTGTATTCTTCAGGTTTATTTCTTCTACTTGTTAATTTTGAACAAATTATTTAAAACATATAAATAACGAAATAAACACAATACAATCTCAACATCTACAAATCAACAACTAAAAGAAAACAAACGCACAAGTGACACCGTTATTTTTGGACAACTCGTCCTCGTAAAAACCCAATGCGAGAAAATCGATGCAACAATTCTGAAGGTTTATTACTATGCAATATTTCCTCGAATACAATTGGGTGCCAAACTAGCTCACGCAATAGAGAAAACCAACCGACAGTAATACCTCTCTATTCGAAAATAGGTATTCAAAAAACCTGTCCCACGAAACCCCCTCCAGCAACTCTGAAGCACTACGCTAGCCCTTCTAGCCTCTGTGTCAACCCTCTGAGGCACCGCACAGCCTTTGGGACCCTCTACGTCACCCTTGTTGCCCTCTGCATGCATGACACAGACCCTCTAGCCTCTGAGTTTTCCCTGTTGGGCTTTGTGTGGCCTTCTCTGGCTTCTATGTCTGCCTCTCTCTGCTTTTGCGTTGGTTTCTCAGCACTATCTTTGCCTCTCTATCCAGTACTCACTGCCCCTCGCTGTTGATCACTGATTCGACTTTACTTAGCAAACCCCGCTCTAGCAAATCAAATGACTGATCACTCTGGTATGTTCTCCAACTGACCCTCAAGCCTCCTCTCATACTTTTCCTGTCGGTCCTTCAACGACCGAGATTAAATCTCTAATCAACAGCTAAGATTAGATTTGGCTTGATCCATGACTTTTGGAACCTTCTAACCCAGTTTTATATTAATACACATTAATATTTTATTTTTCCTAAGTTTAGACTTAAAAACTCCATTAAAAATATCATTTTTTTTAATATCTCCCAAACTGGTTAGAATCTGCTCAAACCATTTATGGATCTTGGAGATCATGTATTTTAGCCTCTCCACCAATTTTCAAGGCTAGAGAACATTCGATGCTACTACAAATCAACACTCCCTCTTAACATCACACTGATTATCCGACACCGATACCTGTGTTGATGTTAGGCCTCCCTGCCCAACATCCTCTGCACTGTTGCATCCTGTATTGCTGCCCATGGCCCTACCACTGCCACTGCTGCATTCGTACGGCAACTCCCTCCTCCCAACATTGCATCTGCACTACATCCCCCTCTCATCATGTTGCATCCTGCTACTACATATTGCTACTGCACTGCAACTCAGTTACTGAGAAGTAAGTAACTAATCCACCCAACTTCTGACAACAAGTGCTCCCTCTACTAACCTTTGCATTGTTGCAACAACTCGCTGCATCTCGCATCGCTGCAAACCTCTCGATGCCATCTTGCATTGTTACAACACTCTCCGTGACTCTCGCACTGCTGCAGCCTGCTAGCCTTGCGCTGCCCGGGGACTCCTGCACTATAACACTCTCTGTTGCTTCATGCGCATCCATCTCTACCGACATCCGCCAATCCTACTACATATCTCTTTGGGGCTCCCGTAGCAAGGTATAATACAAGAGGTTGGGTACCTCAAGGATCCTGCCCCTCATCACATGTAGTCCGTCTGACTACAGTTCAATGTCTCCCCCACTCTTCTCTATAGGTACATGTGCACTCATGGCACAATCGTCATCCTCCTCAACCTCCTTCTCTACCTTCGCTGACACTACCTTAGAGTCAAACGCCTCTCCCTTACTCTTTTTCTTCAGACACTGGTTTGCATAATGACCCAGTTCCCCACGGTGGAAGCATTTGACCTTGGAGAGGTCATTTTTCTTCCTCTTCTCCTACTTTCCCACAGATGCCATAGATGCATCCTGTTCCTCTTCCTTCTTGATTTGGACACCTTTGTTGCTACTTCCCGTCTTGCTCAGCCTTATGATCTCAACTTGGCGAAGAGTCACCCATAATTCTTCCCAATCTGGAAGATCCGCCCTATCCAGTATGCTCTGGACAAATGTCTCCCACTCCTCGGAGACTGTGTTAAGTGTGGTCCTCACCAACATCTCTTTATTCGGCGTGGCCCCTATGGAGGTCAGTTGGTCCCATATCTCCTTCAACAGATCGAGGAAGTAATCTATCTACTCCCCCTTCTGCATTTCACAACCGATTCTCAAGAAACATCTTCCTCTGCACGGAAGTATGCTGGTAAAATTTCTTCAAGACGTCCCACATCTCATTTTCCATTTCCTTCTCGGCAATATGTTCGACCACATGAACCTAGACCCCATCAAGGATGATGCATTTCGTCTTGGCCATTGCCTCCTCGTACTTCTCATTTTCAGTCGAGTCAACTAGGATTGCCACTATTCTCAAGGCGCAAGCCTTTATGCAATGTCTATCTAGAATGGACAGGATCATGGCCTTCCAGACCACAAAGTTGGATGCTCCATCTAGCCTGTCCTGATCCTTCAGCCCATTCATTGCCATCTTTCTGCTCTTTTTGTCGACTCCTCCGAGTCTCTCTACTTCTACCTGAAAGTTCTCTATTCGACTCCTACTGTGTCTCTCTACTTCCCGCCTGGAAGTTCTCTGCTAGAGTACCTCTGAGTCTCAAGTTCCCTTCTAGAAATCCACTTGCCAATCATCAAGTTGCACCTCTCCGATCTTCTGTGCACCTACAACAATGATTCGGATTCCTTGGCTAGAAATCTACCTCGGTAGCAACTCCCTCTACCTTGGTTTTGCCCTGTTAGGTACTATTCTGCCCAGATTACCCCACCAGCTTCACTCCTACAAACTGCCCATAGCTTCTTATGCCCAAGCAACTGAAGGACTGAGCCTCTAGGCTCTGCACAATGTCGACACTGGCAAAACTGCTCCCTTAGCCAACTACATTGTTGATTTGGGCTAGCATCGTATGTGCTCTAGCCACGAAAATTGGCAGAGAGGCTAAAGCACATGAGATCTCTGATACCCAGAAATGGTTTGGGCAAATTCTAACTGCTTTGGGAGATATTTTAATAATTAATATTTTTAATGGAGTCCCTAACTTAGGGAAAATAAAATATTAATGTGAATTAAGATAAAACTGTGTTATAAGGGTCCAAAAGTCATGGATCAAGCCAGAATTAATCTTAGCCGTTGATTAGGGATTGTTGAATTGTCAACGAGAAAAGTATAAGAGGAGGCTTGAGGGTCACTTGGAGGATACACCGAGTTAATCAAGATTTCGATTTTCTGGGGTAGGGTTTGTTGAGGAAGTCGAAAGAGTGATCAGAGTTGCAGCTAAGGGATAATGAATACAAAAGCAGAGAGGCAGAGATAGTACCAGGAGGATCAGCACAGAAGCCGGTAAAGAGGGACGCAGAGCCAGCCAGAGGTTCACGTGGAGCCAGCCAGGGCTCACACAGAGGCAGCCAAGAGCTGGAGTGCCTCAGAGAGCCAGTGTGGGTGATGTAGAGGCTCTAAGGGTTGATGCAGTGCCTCCAAAGGCTGACGCAGGGCGAACTAGGGTGACGTTGGGCAAACGTTGGGCTAGAAAGGGCTGACACAGTCCCTAGAGGCTGACGATAGTGTTTTCATGAAGCAGATTGGAGTTGGAAGCTGTCGGAGTGTTTATCCGGGGTTTCAGCCGGAACATCTGTCTTCGACTAAGAGGTACTACTGTCGAGATTATTCTCTATTGGGTGAGTCAGTTTTGGCACCCAGATTGTATTCTGAAACTGCTTAATAATTAAAACCCTCAGATAGCTGCACCGGTTTTACCAAATTGGGTTTTTCCGAGGACATTGGTCCAAAAACAACGGTGTCACTTGTGTGCTTGTTTTGTTTCCTTCAGTTGATGATCTGTAATGTGTTGAGCATGCACTTGTATTTATTTCCAATATTTACATGGTAAATAACTTGTTAATTAATCATAACAAGTACGCAGAAATAAATCAGAAAAGTACATGAAGGGTTTCTAGTCATTAGACTTAGAAATTCCAACATGGTATCAGAGCATGGTTGCAGATCACAAGAGAACTGAGACATCAGCCGAGCAGAGCAGCAGCAGCAGAAAATAGTTGTCCCGAGTGACAGAAATCGTTCCTAGCATGTTGAGTATGGAGCATGATTGTTTAGAGGTCTTTGTTTCAACCGGATGTATACCCCAGGAAGTATGTACACCCCTCCACACGAGGGAATGCGGGGGGCACTTGTCCCTCCTGTGGGGGTTCGAAGGGGCCGATCCCCCCTGGCTGGGGGATTCTGGGGCCAGCAGTCCCCCGGCGGGGGTTTCGAGGGCAGCGCCCCCGAAGCTAAAACAAATATAAAATTGCCTTGTAAAAGTATAGTCATTTCTAGTCAATTTGGGCCGTTCATTAGGCGAATGATCTAATGGTAGAACTTATGTTTAGTTTAGGGTTTTTGCCCTAGAAGGCAACCCCTCTCTTTGTATGAGGGCATTGTATTTGAGGCTGTGTAAGAGATGTGTATTCTCCGAGCGAGAAGCAGAGAGGTGAGACTGAGAGAAAACAGAGGATATTACAGCGGATCTACTGTAAGTTGTGTCTCTTCATTTCCCTGGATAATAGAAAGGAAGGACTCGCTGTTCGGGGTAGACATAGCCCAAACTCGGTGAACGACGTATATCTGTGTCTCTCTTGTTTTATGTGTTTTTTGTGTTTATATTTCTGCAATATTTTATGTGTTCCATTGCTCCATAATATATAATTTTCTAGCATAGCAGAGAAGCAACAAGGAACGAGTGGCGCAGTGCCTGCATCATCAAGTTTGAGCCGAGAAGAGGATTAGCGCAGTGGTAAAGGGGAGCAAACTCGACCTACGCAGTGCCCAGTCATCTTTCTCAGTCAGGAAGGATTGACGCCCGTGACCAGGAGGTGCGGATTTTGTTGGTGTCGGGATTGCACAGAGCCTAGAAGCTCTAACCTTCAGTTCGTTGGAGCTTAGGAGGTTGTGGGTAAGTTGTAGAGTGAAGCTGGTGGGGTACAGTAGTCAGAACAATACCTAACAAAGCAATACCAAGGAGGAGGGAGTTGTTGCCGACGATTTCTAGCCAAGAAATCTGGATCAGTGGTGCAATTGCACTAAGGATCGGAGTGGGGCATCTCAACATTGGCAGAGGGGTTTCCTGAAGGGAAATCGAGGTTCAGAGGAAGTCACACCGAGAACTTCCAGAAGGGAAGTAGAGGAGCAGCGATATGGCAGTGAACGGGGTAAGAGACTAGGACAGACTGGACAGAGCCTCAAACTTAGTAGTTTGGAAGGCCAGAATCTTGTCTGTTCTAGAAAGGAATCGTGTCAAGCACTTCGCCTTGAAGACGATAGCAATCCTAGTTGACCCTGCTAATAACGACAAGTACAAGGAGGCAATGGTGAGGGCCAAGAGCATCGTCCTTGACGAGGTCAAGGACCATGTAGTACCACATATTGCCGAAAAAGACACGACAAATGAGATGTGGGAGGCCCTAAAGAAATTGTATTAGCATACTTCTGTGTAGAGAAAGATGCTACTAGAAAATCAGTTGCGGTCATACCAAATGTAGAAGGGAGAACAGATCGACACCTTCCTCGGTCGATTGAAGGAGATCCAGGATCAACTGACTTCCATAGGGACCATGGCGGATCAAGAATTGATGGTGAGAACAGCCTTAAACGCAGTCTCTGAAGACTGGGAGGTGTTTGTCTATAGCATACTGGGTAGGGCGACCCTTCCAAATTAGAAGGAAATGTGGGCGGCTCTTCGCCAAGAGAAGATCAAAAGCCTAAGCAAGGCGAGAAGCAGCAACAAGGGGATCAGAATCAAGGAGGAAGAGGAGGATGTTGCCCTAGCATCTGAGGAAAAGCAAGAGAAACGAAAGAAAAACCTCTCCAAAGTCAAATGCTTCCACAATCGGGAACTGGGTCATTATGCGACCCAGTGTCCAAGGAAGAAGAGCAAGGGAGAGGTGTCCGAGACCAGCATTGCGCCAGCAAGGGCGGAGAAGGAAGTGGAGACAGAAGAGGACTATGACATGAGTGCTCACACGCCACTTGAGCGGAAGTGGGGAGACATCGAGCTGTAGTTAGACGGACTACAGGCGATGAGGGGCAGGATCCTCAAGGTACCCAGCCTCTTGGATTATACCTTGCTATGGAAGCCCCGAAGAGGAGTAGCAGTATTGGCAGATGTCAGAAGAGATGGATGTGGATGGAGCGACAGAGGGAGCTACAGTGCAGGATTCCCAGGACATCGTGAGGCAGCAGTGCAAGATGGATGGAGTTATTGCAGTAGCATAGAGGTCAGAGAAGGGGCACTTGTCAGCAACAGAGGGAGTTTCAGCATCAAGGGTGTCTCTAGCCTGACAAAGATGTCAGAGTTGGGAGATTAGTTACTCACTTCTCAGTGATTGAGTTGTAGTGAGCAGTTAGCAGTGGCAGTGCCATAGGCAGCACGATGTAGCATGATGAGAGGGGTTGTTGTATAGATGTAGCAGTAGCATTTGTACAGATGCAGCAGTGGTAGTAGCAAGGCCATGGGTAGCAGTACATGATGCAACACTGTAGAGGATGTTGGGAAGCAGGGCGAGCATCAGCACAGGGACCAATCCCGGAAGATCAGGGTGATGCTCAGTGAGGAGTATTACTAGAGCACAATCCTCGCTAAGGAGTGTTGATTTGGGGTAGCGTTGGATGTGCTCTACCCACAAGAATTGGTGGAAAGGCTAAAGCACACGAGAACTTTGATACCCAAAAATGGTTTGGGCAGATTCTAACCGCTTTGGGAGATATTAAAATAATTAGTATTTTTAATGGAGTCCATAAATCTAAACTTAGAGAAAATAAAATATTAATGTGAATTAATATAAAACTGTGTTAGAAGGGTCCAAAAGTCATGGATCAAGCAAGAGTTAATCTTAGTTGATGATTAGGGACTTAATCTCAGTTGTTGAATTTTCAATGAGAAAAGTATAAGAGGAGGCTTGAGGGTCACTTGGAGGATACACCGAGTTGATCAAGATTTCGATTTTCTGGGGTAGGGTTTGCTGAGGAAGTCAAAAGAATGATCAGAGTTGCAGCTGAGGGGCAGTGAATACAAAAGCAAAGAGGCAGAGATACTACCAGGAGGATCAGCACAGAATCCGGGAGAGAGGAACGCAAAGCCAACCAGAGGTTCACGCAGAGCGAGCCAGAGCTCATGCAAAGGCAGCCAAGAGTTGTGCAGTGCCTCAGAGAGATAAGGGCTGATGCAATGCCTCCAGAGGCTGACATTGGGAAGACAATGGGACAGAAAGGGATGACGCAGTCCCTAGAGGCTAATGATGGGGTTTTCGTGGGGCAGATTGGAGCTGGGAGCTGTCGGGGTGTTTATCCGAGGTTTCAGCCGAAACATTTGTCTCCGACTGAGAGGTACTACTACCGATATTATTCTCTGTTCGGTGAGTTGGTTTTGGCACCCAGATTGTATTTTGAAACTGCTTAATAATTAAAACCCTCAGATAGTTGCACAGTTTTCCCGAATTGGGTTTTTCCGGGGACATTGGTCCAAAAAAAACGGTGTCACTTGTGTGCTTATTTTGTTTCCTTCAATTGATGATCTGTAATGGGTTGAGCATGTACTTGTATTTATTTTCAGTATTTTCATTGTAAATAACTTGTTAATTAATCGGAACAAGTAGGCAAAAATAAATCAGAAAAGTACATGAAGGGTTTCTAGCAGTTAGACTTAGAAATTTCAACATGCGTCAACCCTCCTGGTCTTTGCGCAGCTCTACGTGAGCCTTTTTCTTCCCTCCTCGACCTTTGCACTAGCCTCTCTCTAACCCGGACAAATGATGCAGTCCCTCTGCATCAACCCTTCTTCTGTCGCTTTCCACAAGGATCAGCGTCTATCACTCGGGACAGCTAATTCTGCTGCAAATGGTCTGCTTCAACTGATGCCTTGAGCTCTCCTGTGATTTGCAACCACACTCTGATACCATGTTGAAATTTCTAAGTATTACTCATTAGAAATTTAATCTGTATTCTTCTGGTTTATTTCTTCTACTTGTTAATTCTGAACAAGTTATTTAAAACATATAAATAAGGAAATAAACAAAATACATTCTCAACATCTATAGATCAACAACTGAAAGAAAACAAACACACGTGACAGTTATTTTTGGACAACTCATCCCCGGAAAACCCAATGCGGGAAAATCGGTGCAACGATTCTGAGGGTTTATTATTATGCAGTATTTCCTTGAGTACAACTGGGTGCCATACTGGCTCACCCAACAGAGAAAAACAACCAACAGTAATACCTCTCTATTCGAAAACAGGTATTCAAAAAATCTGTCCCACGAAACCCTCTCCAGCAACTCTGAAGTACTGCGTTGGTCCTTCTGGCCTCTGCGTCAACGCTCTAAGGCACTGCGTAGCCTTTCGGACCCTTTGTGTCACTCCTGTTGCCCTCTATGTGGATGACGCAGGCCCTCTGGCCTCTGCGCTGTCTCTGTTGGGCTCTGCGAGGCATGCTCTGGCTTCTATGCCTACCTCTCTCTGCTTCTATGCTGGTCTCTCAGCACTATCTCTACCTCTCTGTACAGTATTCACTGCCCCTCGTTGCTAGTCACTGATTCGACTTTACTTAGCAAACCCTGCTCTAATAAATCAAATGACTGATCACTCTGGTGTGTTCTCCAACTGACCTTCAAGCCTCCTCTTATACTTTTCCTGTTGGTCCTTCAACGGCCGAGATTAAATCTCTAATCAACAGCTAAGATTAGATTTGGCTTGATCCATGACTTTTGGAACCTTCTAACCCAATTTTATATTAATACCCATTAATATTTTATTTTTCCTAAGTTTGACTTAGTAACTCCATTAAAAAATATTAATTATTAAACATCTCCCAAACCGGTTAGAATCTGCCATTAATAATTTATTTTTTCTTAAGTTTAGACTTAGGAACTCCATTAAAAATATTAATTATTTTAATATCTCCCAAACCGGTTAGAATCTACGCAAACCATTCTGGGTCTTGGAGATCTCATGTGCTTACCCTCTCCACCAATTTTCATGGCTAGAGCACATCCGATGCTACCACAAATCAACACCCTTTGGTGGCATGGTGATTGAATCTGAAAGAAAAACAATATTTATTTATTTTTTATATTCTGGAATATGGAATTCTGAATTCAAGAATTTAAACGTAATTTTTTTTTGTTTCAAATTTTTTATATTTTTTTCTATTTGTTTCAATTTTAATTTATTCTTTTGTGGCCCTAAACTTGTGCGTGGCTAAGAAAATCAGCTATAGGGCCAAAAAGACATTCAAACAAGGAATCAAGGAGGTCATGAAGCCTACCTGTTTGTGATGAAGTTGGGTTCAATTTGATGAAGCCTCCTGCAAGAGCTCCTTCCTTGTGCAATGGATTCACTCAACACTTAAAGGACAAGTAACTGACAAATGGGAGAGAGGGAAGTGCTTATAAAGCATTTTCTTCCCTCCAAATTCCCTTTCCCTCAACATCATCTCCAAAAAAAAAGACAAATCAAAAAAAAATTGAAAAATGAGGGTTTCAACAAGTCAAATACGGGTCAGATGCAAGTCTCACAAGTTCAATGTAGGTACGTGGGTTCAATGCAAGAAGAAGTTGTGGGTTCTAGCGAGTGACCTGTGTTGCTATAAAACATGTCAAGACAAGCAGGTACTGGCAGGTCTTATAAGAGTCATGCAACATTGGTCCAAACAAGTTTCTTCACTTATGTCTCCTCTAGGCATCCTCTAGTTTTGAACGAATCCCAATAGTGGAATTTCAAATAAATTGAAGCCCCAAATATCACACCAAGAGGGAACACTTGAAGCTACTTTGACTTGGGGATTTCTTGAAGGTTTGCACTTTGTAATTCATCATTCAAAACCTTTTCTCTTAACTATATGTGATCATTGGATGAGCCTTTACCATGGTATATCTCTCAACCCTTGGTCTCTTATAGTATTTCTCTCAAGGGGTTTTTCGAGGAAGGTCAGCGTAGCTTCTCCCAAAGCTCAAAATTTAATTGAACCTTTCCATTGAATGAGCCATCCTTGCCTCACTTTGAACCCTCGTATAAACACATCAATCACAAGTGAGGGGATTTTGAAGTTGTGATCTTAAGCATTCATCATTTTTGAATAGTACTAAACCTGAGGTCATCATTCCCTTGAGCCTTTCTTGGAGAGCCCTTCTTTTGCTTCTAAAACACACAGCCTATTATGTGAGCCTCTCCTTTAAATGGGCTCTAGAAATCACAATGTGCATCATTATTGACCTCATAATTCTAGTGATTTCCATATACCGGGACTCATCCCATCGTTGAAAGTCCGTAAAGAGTAAGGGACATTGTTATGAATATAAGTTATGTAAAAATAATAAAAAGAGATAATAAATAATAAATAATAATCATAATAATATGTAATTAAATAATAATTAGTTAAACAAAGAGGCATGTCTCTACAGACATGCCTGTTCGTGAAAGGGTAGTTACCTGGCTATATATACAAGGCCCTCACTCTCACTTTATCATCATTCTTATGCATAAATTTTAATATATATTCTTGTATCTCAATGGAGATCTTTATATTCCAAGTCTTCTAGAGTATTTAACGTGAAGAACGAACTTTGTTCGTTCCATTTGGTATGATAACATTTCGTTACAAATTTCCAGTGATCAAAATATTCCACAGAAGATTAACTTTGGATGATCATATCCTTCCTTTGGATGATCATATCCTTCCTCCATGCGACAATTTTATATATCACTCCAAGGATCATATCAACTTGTATTGACAACGATGTTTGTCTTAAGGCAAAAGACATTCGTAGCAAAAATAGAGATCAAGCCCTTTCATCAACAAGCTTTGAGGACAAAGCTTTTTGAAGGGGAAGGCAATCTTATGAATATAATTTATGTAAAAATAATAAAAATAGATAATAAATAATAAATAAATAATATCATAATAATATGTAATTAAATAATAATTAGTTAAACAAAGAGGCATGTCTCTATAGACAGGCCTATTCGTGAAAGGGTACTTAGCTGGCTATATATATAGGGCCCTCACTCTCAATGTATCATCATTCTTATTCATACATTTTAATATATATTCTTGTATTTCAATAGAGAGCTTTATATTCCAAGCCTTCTAGAGTATTTAACGTGAAGAACGAACTTTGTTCGTTCTAGACATTTACTGAGGTGACAGTTGGTTCTTGTCCCATTGCTGCCACTTGATCTAGTAGTAGTCCCTTTGGAGCCCCTCTTCAAACCCCTGCTAAATTGAGCGGTAACAGGTCCACAAGGTGTTAGCCTCCGCCCTCCCCTCCTTGTCCACACATTGGGTCAGGGATGGAACGATACCCCAAAGGTTGATGTAGCTAAAAAGAAAGATAAAAGCATAATATGGCCACTTGCAACAAGAAATGTACAACAAAATACAAAATATGGTCGGGACAATAAAATTTAGTACATGGGCAAAAGCCAAACATGACTCTACCCCCTGGCCATTGCCCTGGTATATAGAGCCCCTATGAGGGCCCCTTGCATCATTGAGGAACCCATGATTGTCCCAACCCCTAGTAGGAGATGAATTGCCCCACCTCAAGGGGTTAATCATTGTTACATCTTAAACATTATGCCCTCATCCCCCGGAGCCCCGAGCAGTAAAATGAAGAAAAATCAATAGAAGGTAAAAAGCATATGAAGAAGGGTGGAAAAACAAAGGCCTAGGTAACTCATGTGCCATGATTGCTCCCTCCCACACTCATACACCCAAGGTGCAGGCCTCCATCATAGCTACCCTTGTACCATGGCATGTGGCTTGGAGCTTCCCCTTTTGCCCCCACTCTGTTGCATCACTATTTCACATGACACCTACCATCTGATGGATGTACCAAGGACCTGTTATTCCCTTAGAGGTTGAAACCACCTAAAAGGGTCCTTCATTAACCTCTCTTGTCAAGGAAGGAAACATTAGTACATGTTTAAATCCCATTTGGAAGGGCATGTCATTATGAAGTGTCCACTTCTACCTTTGAAGAGAAAACTTATTTACTCAATTGCACTAATGAATTATTGTACTGAAAGGAGAGGAGATGAATAAGATCTTATACAGGATAGCAGATGGGTTTCGATTGTAGACTTGGCCTCCCTATATGAGACCCAACCCCTCCAGAGGGTCATAATGGCACTTATAGAGTGAGCATTCAAAGCCATGAAAAGCATTCACTGCCAAACCATGGGTTTCTTCAACACCATCACATTGGTTGTTCGTGTCAAAGTTATACAAAGATGATGAAGCACTTGGACCATGTTGTTTAGTCAACTACACAATGCACCCAACACTGGATCTAGGGCCCAAAGAAGGTTTTGTCTTTCCTGGGGGACATAGGAGGGCATGTGTCATCTTCTAACCCTCATTAATGGAGCATCGACTTGATGTTGAACCATTTAGAGACCCATGAGACCCATTTGGAGACCACAAAACCCAAATTGGGGTTTGGAGATGTTTTGCAGCATGTGGAGGGCATCCCCCTCTTTATCACCAACGTTTTGGCCCACTCCCACACTTTGAGCACAAGAAGCCTCAACGCTAGCATTAGAGAGCACCTCAGATGGATGATGTGGGCTAAAGGGAGAGATTAAATAATGATTAATGTTTAAGCTATCTTGGTTGGCTTCTAACCAAGGGTTTTTTACCCCATTTTCACATTTCAGGGGCTTCTTTATTAGAAGTTTGAATTCATAGTCTTGTATAAATAAGAGAGACTCACTCTCTTTTCAAACCATCATAAACTATTTGACTTTCGGCCTAGAGAAAGGAATATGAACTTGCAATTTGTGGAGTGATTTTGGATGATTGGATGAATTTTGATGTTTGGTTAACTTTGCTATCTCTCTTACAGCTTTTTTTTGTAGTGTTAATGGATGGATATGTTCTTCATTGTCTTGTAAGTGATATTTAATGTTATATTTCTGATTTTGATTGATCTCTAATGCATGGAATTTTATCTCATGATTTTTAATGTGCCCTAATTAATGAAAAATTGATTAAGCATTGAAACCATTGGGAAATTTTCCAAGTGTTACTCACAGATAATTAATGAATAAATGTTCCTAGGAGAATCATTGCATATGCATCCTTGAAACTCCATTAATGATTGTCAATGAAGTGTAAATATCTAGAAGTCGTTTTGTTGTTACTTCACTAAGGGTAGCGAAATTCCTTCTAGGTCTCTTTAAGAGAGAGTTGCCTTCTCAAGGTTATCTTTGACTCCTATCGTCCCAATTGTTGGGCACTGGTTCTAAATCCTTGGTGATCACTCTTAAATCAAGGAATCATCTTTCTCTCACCTCCTTTTACTTCTTTTTCTTCGTCCCTTTAAGGGTAGCGAAATTCCTTCTAGGTCTCTTTAAGAGCGAGTTGCCTTCTCAAGGTTATCTTTGACTCCTATCCTCCCAATTGCTAGGCACTGGTTCTAAATCCTTGGTGATCACTCTTAAATCAAGGAATCATCTTTCTCTCGCCTCCTTTTACCTCTTTTTCTTCATCCCTTTAAGGATAGGGATGTTGCTCTAGGGCTTGTTGTGAATTTCAATAGGAGAATGTGTTTTGAATTTCGTCCTACAAAACTCATTCTCTATGTCTCCTCTAGGCATCCACAAGTTTTGAACGAATTCTGACAGTGGAATCTGCACATAACTGATGCCCTAGCCATCACACCAAGTGGGAACCCTAGAAGCCAATCCTTCAACACTAGGATTCTTTGAAGGTTTACCCTTTAGTACTAGTTGAAGTATATCATTCACAACCTTTTCTCTTGTCTACCTGGACCTTGGATGAACTCTTATCTTGTCAAAAATCTCAACCCTTGGTCTCGTATAGTCTTCCTTTCAAGGGGTTTTTCTTGGAAACTCTTCGTAGCTTCTCCCAAAGCTCACACTTTCATTGAACCTTTCCATTGAATGAGCCACCTTGCCTCACTTCAAACCTATCGTAGACACATCAATCACAAGTGAGGGATATTGGGACTCCTCCCATCGGTGAAAATCCGTGATGGGACTCCTCCCATCAGTGAAAATCCGTGAAGAGAAGGGGACTTAGGCTATGGTGACAATGGGCCCTTTTCCCAGAGTGTTGTTGTGCCCTCTACTTTTGGCCTCTTTGCAAGGCTTGCTAGTTTGTGCAGCAATATTTTTGGCATTGTTGTCAGGGAAACGAGACACGTGTCTTGTTCCCCATATGAAAATATTGACATACCTTTTGGTGACTCCATTGGAAGAGCAAAGCCCTAGTTCTTCATTGAACTTCAAAGCAAATGCTTGTAGGTTAAAGCAAGCATCTATTAAGGAACCTTTGAATTCACCCTAGCGACTTCTGCATAATTGATATGTGTAATCTAATCAGATGTCTTACTTTGATGAATTCCCCGCCTTGGACATCGTTGCCATCCCTAGATACCCTAATCATGTCACCTGGAATGTTATACGTGGGGTGCCTAAGTTTGATGGTGATCTGATTTCTGCAACTGATCATGTGACAAGATTTATTGCAGATACCTCAAAGGCTAAAGTGGTTCACCATGATGCCCTCATAATGTTATTCATCAAGTCCCTCCATGGTCATAATTCATGGTTAGATAATTACAAACCTAGGAGCATCTCTTGAATTGAAGCATTATTTGATGGCTTTCTTAGAAATTTTCAAGCTTGCCAAGCATTAGGTATTCAAGAGGAACCCTTCATTGAACATGAGGAAGACCTTGGAAAAGATGACCCAACTCCCCCCTTGGACATTAACATTAGTGATTGCCTGCATATTGAGGAGGTGGTGGAAAATTGATGACCATCGCTTTGGCAAAGACTCTATTTATGATATCATTAATGATATTGACAAAACCATTTTCTTGCCTCATTCCTCATATCATCAACATGAGATAATTATTTCCCAGTTATACGATGGGAATGGTAGGCCCATTGTTAATTTTAGGTATGTTCTATGCTAAAGTAATTTATTTCAATTTTCTTTTCCACATTAGCAATCACATTAGCATAAAGTAAACTGCAGATGAAACATAAATATAAATCGCAGAAGACAAGCCAAGACAAGAGGACACAAGATGTGGCGCTAGCCAAGGACAAACCCCAATGTGGGGAACCCTTGATCAATTCTTCCTTTATGTTCTTCAAAGTTCAACAGAGAAAGTGAGAGAGATAATACATTTACAATAGAAGTCAATCACTTTGACTTTTGATATCGGCATGAGATCAGTTGAAGACATATTGCTTCCACTGATTCTCTAAGGTGACTCGTTCACCTATCATAGTGTTGCATCTCTTCTATTTGTTGCACATTACTGTGTGACACCTTGTTGTACTGTCACATGTGTTGAACCTCGATGACTGAGCTGCTCTCATCTTCATGCTGCTCATCATGCTGCATCTTCCATGGTCTTATTCATCATCAAGCTGCCCATGTTCATGCTCATATCATCATGCTGCTTATTATGTTGCCCATGATCTCATACATCATGTTGCCTTCCTTCCGAGCCAGATGCTCCGGCTGTTTCGGCAGTTCCCGGTAGTTCCAACTTTTCCGACAGTTCTGTCTTTTCCGGCAATTCCAACAGTTCTGGCATTTCCGGCATTTCCAGCTTTTCCAACGTTTCCGGCTTTTTCGGCAATTCCGACTTTTCTGGCAGTTCCAGCTTTTACGGATTTTCTAGCTTTTCCGATATTTCTAGCTTTTCCGACGTTTCCGGCTTTTCTGGAAGTTCCGGATTTTCCGGATTTTCCAGATTTTCCGGCTTTTCCAGCGTTTCCATCAATTCTGGCTTTTCCAGTATTTCCGGCTTTTCCGACTTTTCCGACAGTTCCAGCTTTTTCGGCTTTTCCTTAGGATCTCTCCTCCTACTAAAACCCAAAGACAAGTAGAGAGAGGAAGAGATCCAAGTGTGTGTAGAAATGACTTGAAGTCCTCTTCTATTTATACTAAAACGTAGAGGTTGAATAGACATGACTGTTGAGCTTCTAAGCCTACATAAGTTGCTAGCTGACTTAACATTTTGTCCATAACATAAATAAATTCATAACTTCATAAATACTTATTGGAATCGGATGATCTTTAGATCAATCCTACACCTCTCAATGAGAGGGATCCAATAAAAATATCAGCTGCCATAAATAATATGGCCTACATGGAGTTTGGCCCTATTTGCCAATTTTAACACTCCCTCTCAACTAGGGAGAACTCCATCCGCTGATCCATATGTCCCACTGAACTATCTCTGCTATCAGTGCCTTGCACTGCTCTACTCAGCTCTGCTGGCTTTACTCAGCTCTGTTGGCTCTGCTCTGCTCTGTTGGCTCTGCTCTGCTCTGCTTAGCTCTACCGGCTCTGCTCTACTCTGCTCAGCTCTGCTGGGTCTACTCTGCTCTGCTCAGCTCTGCTGGCTCTGCTCAGCTCTGCTGGCTCTGCTCAGCTCTGCTGGCTCTGCTTGCTCTGCTAGCTCTGCTCTGCTCAACTTAGCTCTGTTGAACCATGAAGAAGAAGAATTGATCGAGAATGTGTCATACCATTCTCCACTGACCCGAAGTCAGTCTCAGAGTGTGTACCACTAGTCCCAGACCAATCCTCAACTGACCCAAAGTCAATGTCGTAATAGGTACAAATCCTTCCACTTGTCCTAGACCAATAATCTACTGACTCGAAGTCAGTTTCGGAGTATGTACCACTGGTCCTAGACCAGTGCTCAACCAACCCGAAGTCAGTTTCATAGTGGGTACAACTCCTACCACTGGTCCCAGACCGTCTCACTTATCCCAGATCAATGAAGGTCATCCTAGCATAGGGAGTACGGTAGATACAGCGATGCGTCCATCGGTACTACTATTGTCCCTATCCTCATTTCCCTGCTCATTGATCAGATGAGAGGTACTTCCCATGAGTCCCAGACTACATGGTTAGGATGCCTCGACAAGAGAACTTAATCAATCTTGACCTCATAGGAGAACTAATCATCCTGCTACACAATCGCCATGGAGAACACATCATCCAGGCCTCACATGAGAACTAATCATCCTGCTACACAATCGCCATGGAGAACACATCATCCAGGCCTCACATGGGAACTAATCATCCTGCTACACAATCGTCATGGAGAACACATCATCCAGACCTCACAGGAGAACTAATCATCCTGCTACACAATCATCATGGAGAATACATCATCCAAACCTCACAGGAGAACTAATCATCCTGATACACAATCGTCATGGAGAACACATCATCCAGACCTCACAAGAGAATTAATCATCCTGCTACACAATCGTCATGGAGAACACATCATCCAGACCTCACAGGAGAATTAATCATACTGCTACACAAGAGAGCGAATCATCCTGTCCCACAAGAGATCCAATCATCTTGTTCACAAGAGAGGGAATCATCCTGTCAACAGCAGAGCGAATCATCCTGTCCCACAAGAGAGCGAATCATCTTGTCCCACAAGAGAGCGAATCATCTTGTCCACAAGAGAGTGAATCATCCTATGTGGGCAAATCATCTTGTTCACAGGAGAGTGAATCATCCTGTCCACGAGAGAGCGAATCATATTGTCCCACAAGAGAGCGAATCATCTTGTCCACAGGGGATTCAATCATCATGTCCACAGGAGAGCGAATCATCCTGTCCTAGTACGCACCACCAGGGGAGGGTGAGTCACCCTGTGCTTGTATGTTGCTCCAGTAAGAACCACAAGCCCCTAGAGCTCCCAGAGCTCAATGTATACAACATGTCGGACCCTTGTACAAGGGTCTCTTGACAACTCCAAGTCGTTCGGGAAAATCACAGATTTGAACTTTCCCCCAGGGCTTAAACAAAGTGTAGCAACATCTACATCATCTCATAGCGATGGAGCTTCCTTGCTCATAGACTTACCATATCCCAGATAAGGTATTATCCGATGTCTATCTGTTGGAGCAATCATCGAATACGGGATTCCTCAATAATCGAATCCCACCTCTGGTTGTCACAGAGAATCACAGTTTGCACAAATCGGCAAAAAATCGCGATTTTATCGTATTATCGCGATTTTTTCAAAATGGCGATTAAATCGGGAGTAAAAATCGCGATTTTTATTGGCCGATTTTTTCGAAAAAAAATCGCAATTTTTATTCAAAAAATCGTGGCACCGTCGGGCAGCGCATGTTTATTAGGAAAAACGCGATTTTTTTATTAAAAAATTTAAAAATGAATATTTTTGTACCAAACGATTTTTTGCTGATTATTACCGATTTTTTCCCAATTATTACAATTTTTTCCAATTTTTTCCCCACGCCGAAATTATCCCGATAACAATTAGTACAACATTGGTACAAATAGCTCACTTGAAGAGCTTCCCCAACCAAGCAGCTTCATACGAGATCATACTCGTAGATATGTATCCGGTCTCACCGTTGCTTATAACAATTGACTTCTGCTTCCTGCTCATCCATTATATCAAAGCAAAATCCAAAGAGAAACAGCACTAAGAAGTGCTCTAGTGATCCTCCACACTGCTTGCCCAATCAGCGTTCAAATAATCATGCAATTTCATATTTCCGGCAATGTATCTCAATCCATGAGAGATTGTGCCCTGAAGACATCTCAGAAAATTCTTGGCACCAATCTAGTGAGGTTCAACCAAATATGAGCTCACCATGCTAACTGCAAAACATATGTCCGGACGAAAGTTCACCAAGAACATCAACGCGAATGAATTTATGAAATTCAGAGGCATTTCCCAAGTCTGGTCCGACATCACTACCATATAATTTATGAAAGTTAAGATCCTCGAGGTAGTCACAGGCTTCCAGTTTACCATTCCACATCTGGAATCCAACTCCCTCTTACTTCTGCAAATGAGAGGGTCTGCACCTGTTAGAAGTAGGTCGTCCTCGTAAGGTGTTGGTATGAGAGGTCTATCATCCACAACCTTCGAATGATTTGGATCCGTTTCACTCCTAGTGAATCTCAGTTTTATCAAACAGCTATCAATCCTCTCATACTATGCCCAGGGTGCTTTGCTTCAAGCCAAAGGGCTTTCTTCCACCTGCATATGCGAGATTCCTGATTATCAATCTCAGACCCCTTGGGTTGTTCCAGACCTGTGGACCTGCTACATGAGGGGAATGGTCCCCTTGTAAGATTTTCCTTCGGTACATCTCAGACATGTACTTTCATGCTCCTTTTGAATTCATGCATCTCTGTCACCATCTGACTCACAGACCTTCAGTGCTAGATGACAATGGACATGGTCCCCAGTGGATGTCCTGCAATTTGATACATCCCTGAACTCAAAAACATCTTTGAAAATTCTATTTCCAAACACATACCTTTCCATCGATGAGTGCCACCCTCAACCTTTGACTTCCATTTCCGAGATGGACAACCTGTTCTTCTTGCGATCAGTGATTCGGGGTTCCTTGCTTTCTTTGAAGAGTCTACCATTTCCTTGATGACCTGCATTACCTTCGAACACTCCTTCGCATAATGGTTGGACTTATTGCAACCAAGGCATCCGCCTTTCCTTCCACCCTTAGATCCAAACTTCCCAATGAAGTTTTCTTTAGATGGGCCATCAGAAACTTTTGCTACGCCATTCTGATAATATGTTCTGCTTCGACTTCACCCTTTGTGAACTTAGAAGAGAGATGTGGAACCCATTGATCCTTTTGTCTTGTCCCTATTGTCTTTGGTGATTGCTCTTTCACTCTTGCTTGGGCATTGTCTTCACCTCGGCTCTGATACCATGTTAATTTTAGGTATGTTCTATGCTAGAGCAATTTATTTCAATTTCTTTTCCACATTAGCAATCACATCAGCATAAAGTAAACTGCAGATAGAACATAAATATAAATCGCAGAAAACAAGTCAAGACAAGAGGACACAAGATGTGGTGCTAGCCAGGGACAAACCCCAACGTGGGGAAACCCTTGATCAATTCTTCATGTTCTTCAAAGTTCAACAGAGAAAGTGAGAGAGATAGTACATTTACAATAGAAGTCAATCACTTTGACTTTTGACATCGGCATGAGATTAGTTGAAGACATATTGCTTCAACTAATTCTCTAAGGTGACTCGTTCACCTATCATAGTGCTACATCTCGTCTATTTGTTGCACATTACCGTGTGACACCTTGTTGTACTGTCACATGTGTTGAACCTTGATGACTAAGTCGCTCTCATCTTCATGTTGCTCATCATGCTGCATCTTCCATGGTCTTATTCATCATCAAGCTGCACATGCTCATGATCTCATTCATCATTATGCTGCCCATGCTCATATCAACATGTATCATTATGCTACCCATGCTCATATCATCATGTTGCTTATTATGCTGCCCATAATCTCATAAATCATGTTACCTTCCTTCGGCAGTTCCCGATAGTTCCAATTTTTCCAGCTTTTCTGGTAGTTCCAACTTTTCCGGCTTTTCCAGCTATTCCATCTTTTCCGGCAGTTCTGCTTTTCCAGCAGTTCCGGCTTTCCTAGCATTTCCAACAGTTTTGGCTTTTCCGGTATTTCCGGCGTTTTCGGCTTTTCTAGCTCTTCCCGCAGTTCCGGTAGTTTCGGCAGTTCCAGCGTTTTCAGCTTTTTCGGCAGTTCCTCTTTTCTAGCTTTTCCTTAGGATCTCTCCTACTAAAACCCAAAGACAAGTAGAGAGAGGAAGAGATCCAAGTGTGTGTAGAAATGAGTTGAAGTCCTCTTCTATTTATACTAAAACGTAGAGGTTGAATAGACATGACTGTTGGGCTTTTGAGCCTACATAAGTTGCTAGCTAACTTAACAATTTGTCCATAACATAAATAAATTCATAACTTCATAAATACTTATCAGAATTGGATGATCTTTAGATCAATCCTACACCTCTCAATGAGAGGGATCCAATAAAAATATCAGCTGCCATAAATAATATGAACCACATGGAGTTTGGCCATAGTTGCCAATTTTAACACCCATGATGGTTTTCCCTTTTCAATATGATCCTCATGATGAGTGTCATAGTTGTGATGATTTTCCTTACCAGTCGTCTCCTTTTGCTCCCCATCATGACCTTCGGGCTACCATACAGTATGACATTTCTAGGAAGGACCATGATTAGGATGATATGCCTAACGTAGCCTTTCATCAAAAATTCATGAGCTCGATCGTCGATATCTCAATCTTTTGGCTAAAAGAAAGAAGCCAATGGAGTAGGTTGCATCCATTTATTTCCTCTACATCCATGATCTTCCATATGTGGTCACCTTATTTTTTCACCTCCCACCCTTGTGACCGTCCAAATGATTGCCCTTGTCCTTGCTCTTGGATTTGTTGCATTAGAAATCATTGTGGAAAATATTTCTATATTGATCTAATCATGTCTTGATTGCATTATCTCTATGATTACACTTAGCACTTGTATCATACGCATGTTAGAGTAGGACGCATTGCATATTGATTTTTTGCATTTGAATTTAACATCATATTATATTCTCATGCTAGATTAGGTGCATTTAGATCAAGCTTGCATTTAGTTATAGATTTCATTTCCTATTGATCTTTATGGACTTACAAAAGCATGGGCGATCAGAGGATGCCATCAAAATATGTTGTCTCCTTCGCTTTGTCTTGTGATGTGTAGGTAACAGGTCTATGATCCCAAGAAATTGTTGTTATTCTCATCACCTCCCCGTTCGAGTACATGGTTCATGAACTCTATTGAGAGCTCATGTTACCCACGAGATGTTACCCACCACCAGTGGGTGACCCCTATAGGAGAAATTTTCTCCTAGATTTGTGTTAGTCGTCAGCCAACAGCCCCTTGCAGCCACTTGATAGCTCGTTGTGCTACTATTCTCTGCCACCTGAGCCAGCGATTGTGTGCCCTCACTCACCTATTATGATCGTATGTTTAACGGTGGGCCATCCAATACCCAAGGGTATAATTTTTCATTATGTAATTGGGTGCTTATGCTTGCTTTTCTTAAGCACATTTGAGCATGGATTAGTGCGGGTACTCAACAGAAAGAAAGGGGTTTGGTTGTATTCTTGTTCCCTTACCTCATCATGGGGGTTAATCTTGCCTGTGGGATCTCCTTTACTAACTACCTTCAGGAGTAGCATTACATGAGAAACCTTGATTTTGGTTGGTGGACCTGCTTCTCGATGCCATGTATCTTATTCCCCTCCCCTCATTACAAGCCCTCTTCATATTTTCCTCATCTAGGTCCACATTCTTTTATTGAGTCCACAAGTTGTTAGCCTCCACTCACTCTTGTCCACACCTTGGGTCGGGCATCGAACGATGTCCCAGAGGTTGATGCAGCAAAAAGGAAAGATAAAAGCATAATATGGCCACATACAACAAGAAATGCACCATAAAATGCAAAAGACTACTAGAACAATAAAATTTAGCATATGAGCAAAACCCAAACACGAGCTCTATCCCCTATCATTATGGCCATCACCCTGGTTCCAAAGGCCCCTATGAGTGCCCCTTGCCTCGTTAAGGAACCCATGATTGTCCCACCCCTTGGTAGGCAATGAATTGCCCCACCTTAAGGGAGTAATCACTACTACATCTTACACATCATGCCGTCATCTATGATTTTTACTGTACCTTGGATAAGTCGTTTCCCACGGGTTAGTCTCTAGCTAGTGAAAAGTGTCCAAAATAATTCTTTTCCTAAGTGGTAAAGACAATGTTAAACTATAAAGTGAAAAGTGACTTTAGACATAAAGTACAATGTGGGTACTTTTTTAATGGGTGAGTTAAAAAATAGAAAGTGAGAATTAAATGCACATTTATTTTCATCCCTTGATCTAAATGAATCTAAGCCATTAGATCTTAGGTTTGCCCAAAAGTCATTTAAGAAAGTAAGGGGAGAAAGAAAAGAGACATTGCATTCATTCTTCATGAGCAAATTGGAAAAAGGAGGCTAAGAGCTGGAGAAAAGTTTTGAAGGAGAAATTTGTTGCAGCAAGCCGAAGGAGTGACTCTGGGCAACGCTGGGTGTGGAAATCAAAGTTTAGAAGACAGCAAAAGGTACAGTATAAACAACATTGAATGTTGTGAGCCACACACCGTTTGAGAGAAAAAAAAATTTAAATGTTTTTCTTCAAAAAAAAAACTGTATAGTCCATACAGCAGTATGAAAATCCATACAGTGCATACGGAACAGTCCGTACAATCGTATCCATACAGTACATGTTTTCAGCTTCAAGTGGACACAGAAATAGAGGAAAAGTGGACACGGTTTTCAAAGAGTTTTGGGCTGAAGAGATAAGTTGTATTTTGCGGTTTTGTTTTGTCTGCAAATGTATTTTTCCTGAACTTGAAAGATAATTAAATTTGAGGAGCTCTCTAACATGTTTTCCCCAAAGAAGATTGAAGGGTTTTGCCTGGGTCTAACTTGACCAAAAATCATTGTGTATTTTTGTGTGTGCTGTTGGTCTGGTTATGTCCATATTTATTTTCAGCATGTGTTGACAATCCCATGTGTTTTAATCTGAAAATTTAATTTCCAAAATTCTATATGTTGAATGTAACTTTATGGGAAAGGGCATTTAACTAAATGGGAGTGATAAGGTGAAATTAAAACAGGGTTGGGATTGTTGGAAACATTTTTTTTTAGTCATCAAATTTTAACATGGTATTAGAGCTACGCGCTGAAAATCGCAGTTTCAACAACAGAAAGTAGTTTGGGACAGCAAATAGTGATTTGGACAACAAACTAAATTTTAGGACAGAAAACTGATATTTTGGGACAGCAAGGTGAAATTTCACACATACTGGACTTTTGGGACAGCAATGTGTGCTGGAAAGTTCATTTCTCCATTTTCTTGGTTTTGTAAATTTTGGACAGCAGTATTGGCCATGTTCTTTAGGATAGAGGACAGACTGGATGGGATATCAAAACTATGTCGTTTGTACCTCCTCCTGTTGCAGATGAACTTGCTAAATTCACAAAAAATAATACAAAGGCAAAAAGGATTTTGATGGACAGTATGAAGGATCATGTGGTTCCTCAAGTGAGAGGAAACACATACGCATACCAGATGTGGACAGCTCTAGCCACTCTCTATCAAAGTACCAATAAGAGCAAGAAGATGGTACTCACAGAACAATTGAAGAACATCAGGGTGACAAAGGCTGAAAAGTGTAGTTTATTATCTTGGTAGGGTCAAACAGGTATGTGATGATTTAACTACTATTGGTGAGACAGTTGCACCCACAGAGTTAGTCAAGATAGTTGTAGTGGGACTTCCTAAGTCTTGGGAGGTCTTTGGAGATGTTGTTACCTCTAGGGAGAATCTTCCCAATTGGCACAGATTCTGGGATGATTGTGTGCAGCATAAGATATGGAAAACTGGTAGTGGTGGGGTGAAGATAGTAGATGAGGAGGATGTAGCCTTGACACCCAGGGGGGAGAACAAAGGGAAGGCCAAGAAAGGGGCCTCATCAAATGGGGCTAAGGGAAAGGAGAAGAAGAAGAAGAAACATACGGATATGTCCAAAATCAAATGTTGGGCATGTCAAAATATGGGACACTATGCTACTACGTGTCCTGAGAGGAAGAACAAGGGGAAGAAGGTTATTGCAGCTTCAGCAAAGGTGGAGCAATTTGCTTCATAGTTTGACTAGGACTTTGCATTTATTACTTCTACATCTAGTAGGAGCACAACATCCGATGTGTGGTACATACACAGCAGGGCTTCCCACCATATGACAGGTGCACAGGAGTTCTTTCCAGAGCTTGCAGAGCGGGCAATTGATATTGAGACTGTACTAAGAGATGACCACACTGTGAGAGTTGTTGGTGTGGGGACTATGACCTTTGAGAGGAAGTCTTTGCCTCTTTTGAAGGTCATGGATGTTTTGTATGTTCTGGGGATGAAGAACTTTATTTCAGTGTCTGCTATGGAGGACAAGGGATTTGACGTCATTTTCTCAGGAGGGCAGTATTGATGCATCCCAGGAGAGCTTCCATCTCTTTGGCCAAAGTGATTGGAGATTGCTCTAGGAAACTGTACAGGTTCAGTTTTCAGTCGGCAAGAGCATTGTTGAGTAGCACATTTGGTAGCACTCACACTAGTACCACCAGCAGTAGAGATTTGTGCGAGTTATGGAACCGGAGGATGGTGCATATGCATCATGGAGCTTTGAGAGCACTAAGGGAGATCACTACTAGAGTTCCTAATTTCAGTGTAGATCATTATGAAGTCTGCAAAGGGTGTGCCTTGGGAAAGTACACCAACTTACCATTCCCAGCGAGCGACAGCAAATCTACAAGTATACTAGACTTGATTCATACTGATGTTAGTGGTTGTATATCTCATGTGTTTTTGGGTGGTTATGAGTATTATGTTATATTCATTGATGACTACTCTAGGAGCGCCTGGATATATTTCCTGAAGACCAAGGGAGAGGTCTTCAGTCACTTTAAAGAGTTCAAAGCTCTTGTGGAAAAGCAGACAGGTAGGAAGATTTGGGTCTTGAGGTCAGACAATGGTGGTGAGTACACCGATGATGGGTTTTCTGACTTCTGTGCACAGGAGGGCATTAGGAGAGAGTTCACGGTTCCATATAACCCCCAGCAAAATGGGGTGTCTGAAAGAAAGAACAGAGTTATTGTTAGGGCTGCTAGAACGATGATTCATGATCAGGGGTTGCCTTTGTTTTTGTGGGTTGAGGCCTGCAATACTGTTGTTTATCTTCGGAACAGGAGTCCTCACAGAATATTAGGGAATGTGACTCTGAAGGAGGCTTTCACTGGAGAGAAGCCTCATGTGGCACATCTTCGTATCTTCGGATGTCTTGCCTATTCTTATATCCCCAAGGAGCAGAGGATGAAGCTGGAACCCATGGCAGAGAAGGGTATCTTTACGGGTTACAACGAGACTTCGAAGGCCTATCGAATCTTCATTCCTTCTAAACAGAGAGTGGTGATTAGGAGGGATGTGAAGTTCAAAGAAGAGAGGGCCTATCGAAGATCACGGGAGTATGATGAGAGAGAGTCATAGACTTCTCCTCAGTAGGGAGGTCAGGTATAGGGAGAAGGACCTCAAGGTTCTAGATTGACTGGTACATGAGGTACTTTAGTGTCAATGACATATGGGGCACCAGTGGCAAGTTTGTCGAGCACTTCTTTATAGAGTCCACTAGTACAGAGTTCACATGGCACTTCAGCTGACACAGGCACAGGTGCCAGTACAAGTTCTTCGAGGGCAGGTACTAGTATAGGCACACCAAGGTGAGTTGGCAAACCTACAAGTCCACCAATGTTAAAATTGGCAGCTAGGGCCAAACTCCATGTGGGTCAGCGTATTTATGGCAGTTGATATTTTTATTAGATCCCTCTCATCGAGAAGTGTAGGATTGATCTAAAGATCATCCGATTCCGATAAGTATTTATGGAGATATGAATTTATTTTGATTATGAAATTATTATCAAGCCGACCAACAACTTGAATAGGCTCAGAAGCCCAATAGTTGTGTCTATTCATCATCTACGTTTTTAGTATAAATATAGAGGACTTGAAATCATTTGGTACACACACCTCTTCATGTGTAGTCTCCTCTCCACGTCTGGGTTTTTGTGAAGGAGAGAGACACCAAAGAGTGATACGCTGGTCTTCAAGTGAAGCCCTAATTCCAGTCATGGAGACATCAAGACGCAGATGAAGAAAGAGGCTCCCAGCCACATGAAGCTCTAAAACACCGTGATGAACTATAGCCTTATGCAGCCCTAAACACAGGTACCTATACGTTGTCTAAACAGTCCTAATTAAGGGTAATCGCAATCAATAAAGGTTATAATGTTCTCAGATCTGGCAACGTAGATCAGAGCATAGAAGACTCCTTTTACACAGTTCTTGAAGGTCATTTATACTCAGGGCATAAAGATTAATACGCAAGTCATGAAGATCTATCTGCCACCTAGCCACAGTAAGGGAAGGAATTTATATGTTGTAAGAGAACCTCTGTACATACGCACAGCATGAAGACACTTATCACACAATCATAAAGAACTCACTGTCTTGAAGACTGTTATACGCAAGGCATAGACCTTACATGCAGTTCATGGAGATGCACAGTCATGGTCATAGAATGATAAACCTATGATCGTATCATAGTCTTCTAGATGCAGATTGACCAAGGTTGTAATTCATGGAGGTATATATGCAGCAATCTAGCCGTAGTCACCTAGCTACGATCTTTATGATGCTTAACCGCAGTCAATAAAGGAGGTCTGTTTGATACAAGGGTTGTTAAGCTACAACCAGGCTGTGTGGTAGGCCGCAAGCCATACCACCACAGCAAGGGATAGCGTGGGAAGTTTTGAAATCTTGTCGTGCCTTAATCTTCAATGTAATCACGCCAAGAAATGTTGTTGTGATTAAGGGTTGTTCGGATGACTGTTTGAGGGCTGCTGCAGCTGTCTGAGGTGCCCTAACCAGTCACCTTCACAACAGCTAGGACAACAAACTTATTGGAGCATGGACAGCATCATGATGAATGAGATCACGAGCATGGGCAGCATAATGATCATGGGCAGTATGTTAGAAGAGATCATGGGCAACATGATAGATGAGATCATGGGAAACATGATGCATGGGCAGCATGATGTATGAGATCATGGACAGCGTGACGTATGGGCAGCATAGTGATCATGAGTAGCATGATGATGCATGATGCAGCATGATGGTGCTATACGGGAAGGTGCATGAAGTGAAAACTTCTTGATAACAGAAATATATATATATATATATATTAATGAATGAATACTGAATTGATGATTAAATTTTTAGAGAGAGGCCCGGTTATACACAACCTTAAGTGCCTCTTGGTGAAAGGGCATCATCTTTGGTCATGCCCTTTTGCCTAAATACTACAGCTAATCTAATTTTACATAATCCTAACTAATTTTTACATAACATTGCCTTCCTCTCGAAAGAATGCTTTCTCCTCAAAGCATATGTAACGACGGGTGTTGTTGACAAAATGATTCATTCTCCCAAGAAGCTTCTTCTTCAAGTAAGTCCTTCCACTTGATCAGATATTCCTTGATAGTACGATGTCGAAGCTTCTTTTCTCTAGTAGACAAAATACCTTCTAGTTCTAAAATGACTCTTCCTTCATCATCTAAGGATGGAAGCGTTGTTTGCGCTGGTTGATTGTTGCCTAGTGCCCTTTTAAGGCAAGATAAGTGGAAGACGTTGTGAACACGACTTGTCTCTAGAAGGCTTAAACCATACGCAACTTGGCTAATCTTTTTTTTTATTTGATAAGGTCCATAAAACTTTGGTGCCAATTTGTTTCTTCCTTTCTATTTTAAGGATAACTGTTTGTATGGTTGGAGCTTGACAAACACCCATTCTCCGACTTCAAACTCTCTTTAGGTTCTATTACGATTCCTTGCATTATTCAAGTTTTTTTTTAATATTTGGACGATTTTTTGGGTTTCTTCTAGTTGATCCTTAACAGTAGGTAGATTTGTCTGGACAATAGATAGATCCTTCAATTTCGGGTGTTCATACCCATATAAAGCTTGAAATGGCATCATTTTTGTTGATGTATGATAAGTGGAATTATACCACCACTCAGCAAGATGTAACCGTTGAGCCCACTTATTTTGTTTTTCTATAGCGTAGCAACGTAGGTAGGCCTCCAAACATTTATTGACAACCTCCGTTTGGCCATCTGTTTGAGGGTGATAAGCGGAACTCATATTTAGGTAGGTTCCTATATGGCTGAACAATTCCTTCCAGAAATTACCCTTGGAGTTGGCATCTCTATCATTCACAATGACTTTTGGAAAACCGTGTAACTTATATATATTTTTGCAAAATATTTCAGCGATTTATTTTGGTGAGTATAATTTCTTTATTGCCATAAAGTGAGAATATTTGGTGAGTATGTCGACTACTACGAAAATCTTGTCTTTGCCTTCAGATACTGGTAATCCTTCGATAAAGTCCATCGAGATTTCTTCCCATTTCTGATTTGGAATGTTTAAAGGGTGAATTAATCAAGGTGTCGTAATATTTTCGCTTTTATTCCTTTGACACATGTCACATTCTGCTACATACTTCTGAATATCATGATTCATTCCCTTCCAAAAGAAGGATTGACGTGCATTGTAGTAAGTCTTAAAGAATCCTACATGTCCAGCTGACGGTGAGTCATGTGATTCCTTGAGTATCTTAAATTTAAACTTGGAATTTGTATTTAGATAGATTCTTCCCTTGTACCAAAGGATATCATTCCTCCACTCAAATTTTGAGTTGTTGGGAAGGTTAGTGATTATTGTCGTTATTTCTGGATCCTTGGCATACTCACTTCGAATTTCGTTAAGCCACTTAGGAACAACAACCGAAATTGCAAGTAGTGTTGGTTCTTCATCTTTCTTGGATAAGGCATCTGCTACTACATTGTCTTTACCTCTTTTATGTAGTATTTCCAAGTCAAAAGCGGAAATTTTTTCAATCCATTTTTGTTGTTCTTCGAAAAGTGTTTTTTGTTGAAGGAGATGTTGGAGACTATTGTGGTCTGTTCAAATGGAATACTTACTTCCCAAAAGATATTGCCTCCACTTAGCTAGTGCGTGCATGATAGCCAGCATTTCTTTGTTGTATGTGGATTTGAGGCGTTCTCTTTTGTTGAGCTTCCTACTTTTAAAAGCTATTGGATGTCCTTGTTGCATTAGTACTGCACCTATACCGAATCCTGAAGCATCACACTCAATGATAAATGGTTTAGAAAAATCTGGTGTTGCTAATACAGGAGCATTAGACATAATTTCCTTTAATTTTTCAAAACACCTTCCTACTTCCTCATCCCATAGAAACGAATTCTTTTTTAAAAGATTTGTCAAAGGTGCAGTTATATGTGCATAGTTTTTAATAAACCTTCGGTAATATCCAGTCAAACCTAAGAACCCTCTTAGCTTGGATATATTGACAGGTTTGGTCCATTCTTTTATAGCTTTGATTTTATTAGGGTCTACCTTTACGCCTTCATGAGATATAATGTGTCCAAGGTATTCTACTTCTTCCTTTCCGAAGGTGCATTTGGATTTTTTTGCGTAAAATTGGTGTTCTTTAAGCAGTGTAAGAACCTTGTCCAAATGTTGCAAGTGCTCCTTCCAAATTTTACTGTAAATTAGAATATCGTCAAAGAATACTAATACAAACTTCCTGAGATGTGGACGAAATAATTCATTCATGGTTGCTTGAAACGTTGCTGGTGCATTGGTTAATCCAAACGACATTACTTTAAATTCATAGTGACCTTCGTGTGTTCGGAATGCCATTTTTGGTATTGCCTCTAATCTGATTCTAATTTGATAGTAGCCTGATCTTAAGTCCAATTTTGAGAAATACTTTGCACCATGTAACTCATCCAACATTTCGTTGATAAAGGGAATTGGGAACTTGTTTTTGATTGTTATTTTGTTTAATCCTCTATAATCAATGCATAGCCTAAATGAACCATCTTTCTTCCTTACCAACACCACTGGAGCAACGTAAGGACTTTTACTTTTCGAGATGACCCCACACTTTAAGAGGTCTTGGATTAATCTCTCGATTTCTGTTTTTTGGTGATGTGGATATCGGTATGGCTTGATGTTGA
>APFE030977315.1:35581-56167 GCA_000404065.3 Pinus taeda | reverse complement strand
TTCTCATCATGAGTTTCCTTTACTACCCTTTCACCCTTAGTGACCATTTCTTGTAGCAACTTATTCATATTTATCTTCAATTCATCCATGTCTGTCTTCAAATCGTCCATGTCTGTTTTCAAATCTGTCTTCCAATCGTCCATCTTAGCTTCCATGCCCTTTATCTTAGATTCCATGCCATTTATCTTGGCTTCTGTTAGCTTTTGTGAGGCTGACATTTTTTGCACTTGGTCTTGTAATTTTGATATATCATGTAGCATTTCTTCCTCTTCTTCATGATTCATGCTAGATCTTTCAGGTTCCTTACTAGGTGTTTGCATTTTCTTTCCTCGGGGCATCAGTTACCGATAATAACGCTCTACGAGTCCTTTGAATTCCTTCAAAATAAATTTTCAAACCAATCTTAAGCAAAAATTTAAAAAAATTTACACACCTTTTTTTTCTTTGTACAAGCTCGATATTGCCTCTGATGTATCTCTGTACTTTCAGAACATCTAGTTCTGAAATTGCGACTTGTGGTAACCCTTTGTGTCCTCTTTCCAATGCCACCGGTCTGACCCCAATTGGATTCTCCAATGAAGATTTATGTCAAATCTTCCACAGTGACCTGATTCTAGACATTTTTAGAAGAGCGAATTTGTATGAAGTTCCACGTGTCACTATTTGGACATCTGGCTCTAAAAAAATATCTAGAAGAAACTATAGTTCGTCCTATTTCTGTACCTTTTTGCGAAATTTCAATCCGATGCTCAGAGAGAAAGCTACGACGATTTTCCCCAAGTCACCTGTTTGGAATGTAATTCAGGAGTCTGCAAAAAGACCAACTTCCTCAGATCATATCTCCGCAAATACAGTGCGAAAAGATCTGAAATTCGGACCCGAGCTGCAGCACGATGTCTTCTCAAATGGGTTTTTTTCCTGACTTCTGAAACGTCGCAGAAAAAAAATTATAGCGAAAATGCCACGATGACCTATTTGGAGCAGCGAAACCCTAGAACTTGGCTCCGATACCAAATGTTATGAAACCAGCTCAAGAAAAGATAGAAAAGATAGATCAACGCCTTAGAATTCAGTCTCTTCGAGGGGGCAACCTACTTTACATTACATAAATTAACAATTCTTGGATGATACAAATGACAAAACTTCCTTTCTATATATAGGAGTCTAAGGAGTCGCAATATAACCCAGCCGACCTAACAATAATAATATGAAGCCACAAAAATAACAATAGAGGGATTCTATGGGGCACAGTAATAGCAATATGGGGGCAATAGGGGCACAACAATATTAATAAGGGGTACAACTACCATAGTAATGGGGTAATCACTAGTATTATAGGGACCCAACAACGATTTTAGAGTTACCAGATCTAAATCAGCTAGCAAACGATCCAATTGCTTATGCCTCTTGGTGGCTGGCGATTCCTCATAAACGTTCGTCAGATATTCCTAAATTCAATGGAAATCTAGGTGAAGATCGGTCAAATCATGTGACGACCTTTCATCTATGGTGTTCATCCAACGTTCTCAATGATGATTCGATTAGGCTTCGCCTTTTTCAACGAACGTTAACTGGTCCGGCAGGAAAATGGTACATTGAATTTCCTAGAGCTTCATTTGATAACTTCGGCACCCTTGCCACCACCTTTTAAACCCATTTTCAGTTACCAATAAGGTACGAAACAGGAATGGAGCTTCTTACCAATTTCAACCAGACAACGACCACTCACATATCTGATCATATTCATGAGTGGCGACATTGTCGTAGAATGGTAAAAACATATGTTCCTGATCAGCTCCTAGCTGAATGGTTTATTAAGTCATTGTTACCTTCTATTAGAGGAGATGTGGAAATGGAAGGAACCATCACTGAAGAGCAAGTCATTGCTCTTGCGCAATATCTAGACTTGATCTATACTCAGTCTAACACGCTCTATGACAAAATCCCTGATGCTCCTAGAATAGAGTTTTCCGTTCCTCCTCCTCCTAAATCAAACAAAGACTCTCATGCCGACGATGGCATGATAGGTACGAATAGCACGAAAACTGCAAATGCTACATCGAGGAAAGCCCGTACAGTTTCTAGTCAAAATGCTAATGAAGAACTTCTGGCCTCGGAGGTTAATGTTGTGTCAACCGACAAAGGAAAATAACCAAAGCAACCAAGAGGCAAGAAGAAAAAGAAAGGGAAAAAGAAGAAGCAAGATGATTCGTCTCCTGAAAAATCTTCTGCAAACCCTTCTGGGCAAAGGAAACCTCCTTCGGGTTGTCAGATATGTGATGAGGATCATTGGATGAGAGATTGTCCACATAAAGCTGAAATTAAGAAATTATTTAAGAATTCAAAAACTTCATCGGTATTGACTGATCCATTTCCAAACCCAGAAACCAATCTGGTTGCTAGCGACAATACTTCCCCATCCCAAGTGCTCATGTTGTCCATTTCAAAACAACAAAATGATGCTTTGATATCGACAAGGAATAAAGATTATGGGAATCCACAGCTGTCGAACAATAAGGCTACTGATCAACCTAGTAGCTCGACAACAACTTCGACCAAAGTTGTGCCACCCATCATTCCTGAGCTAACGATAAAGCTGCCAAAGGGAGTAGTACACAAATCGACATTTAATCCTTGTGCCAAAGCAGCACAAAATTATAACATAGTAGAGGACCTGGCCCAATCGCCGTTCGCTATGTCGACACTTGAAGTACTGCAAAATTTCCCCTCCCAAAAGCAGGCTCTATTATCAGCAATAGGTGGGATTGACCCAGCGGATTCCAATCTTGTGGCCTTTAATAATAAAGGATATGAACCTCAGTTACCAGCTCAACTCGCTTTCCTCATTCAAGTGAAATTCCTCAGCAAAACTGTTCATCAAACAATTATTGATGAGGGGGAATCTACATGTATTATGTCAATGAGTTTCTGGAAAACTTTAGGGTCACCACCCTTGTCGAGATTGTCAATGATGTTAAAAGCATTTGATGGATGGACATACACCCCATACGGGATTTTAAGTAACTTGCAAGTTGAACTAGGGGGCAAAACAATAGAAATTGATGTTGAAGTTATCGATAGAAACCTCGATTACAAAATCCTAATGGGAAGGCCTTGGATTTATGCTATGGCTGTTGTTGTGTCGACATACTTCAGAAAGATTGCGTTTCCTTTTCAAGGAGGAATTACGATCGTTGACCAACAAAGATTTCTCCCCAACAGTTCACAAGTTACAGGAAGCATTCCGATGATCCACGGAAGCTCTTAATCGCCTCGAAATATTGGAGTAGGCCTACTAAACGACCCTACATTGATGGGTACTTTTTCCCTACCGCCTCCAAACAATCTAGCGGAAGTGGCCACGGTGGGAAACTACAATATGGTATCTTCTATTCAGAGGATTTCCGAACATGATATTAGCATGGATCATCGTCAGGTTTTGCCTCCAAGCCCCATGGAAATATTGTAGCAATCAATGTTCTCGGCTTGGGCGGCAAACCCAAAGCAACACTCATCGAGTGTTTGTGTAGATAGGTCTAAGGAATATGGTACCTCTTCAGATCCTTGGTTGCATGTACATTCTACAGATGAAGGAATCGTTCAGTTGATGATGATAGGAGAGGCACCATGTGAAAATTTCCGCCATCGTTCCCATCTTCCGGATTACAAAAAAGATTCTTCCAGTGACCTTAATCATCCTTCAGTTTTTGATTTACTCTCAAATGCTATAAATACAGTGGATTCCAATATTGAAGAAACTATCGCCATAAATATCGCAACCAAACCAGATGTTGTAGAGAATATTCATGTCAGCAAATCTTGTTATTCATCAGAACTGGAAGTATATTACGCTCTCTTTCACGAGTTCAGAGATGTCTTTGCATGGTCATATGAAGACATTCCAGGCATTGACTCGAGCATAGTTGAACACAAAATTAAGATGTATCCAGATGTCAAACTGGTATGACAACGGCTTCGACAGGTGCACCTGAAGAAAGCCGCTGCCATTAAGGCAAAAGTTGAGAAACTTTTACACGCTGGTTTCATTTACCTGGTTCCTCTAACTGATTGGGTATCGAATATTGTTCCTATGACAAAAAAGCAAGGAACAATTAGAGTGTGCATCGATTACAGGGATGTAAATCAAGCTTGTCCAAAGGATAACTACCCTACACCCTTCCTCGACCAGATAATTGATGAATGCGCCAGATGCGAAATTTTTTCATTTATGGATGAATTTTCCAGGTATAACCAAATAAATATCTGCCCACAGGACCAGTCAAACACTGCATTTATTTGTCTGTGGGGCACATTCGCGTACTGTAAGTTACCTTTCGGTTTAAAGAACACAGGGGCAACCTTTCAGAGGGCAATGAATTATGCCTTCCATGACATCAAGAACATCATTCAACCATATCTCGATGATCTTCTAGCTCATTCACGAAAGCAGACCAATCATTTGCAGCATTTGAGAGCTATATTTCTACATTGCCAACACTATAAGATATGACTCAATCCTCACAAGTATGTGTTTTGTGTAAATTCTAGTTGTTTACTTGTCTTTGTGGTTTCAAGGACAGGATTTTTCTTGACCCATGTAAGGTTTCGGCAAGCATCGATCTGCCTCCACCTTCAAATTTGCTTCAGATTCAGAAACTCCAAGGGAAATCAAACTTTCTGAGGAGGTTCATTCCAAATTATGCTGAACTTGCTAAAGGTTATATGCATATTTTGAAAAAGGAGGTTCCCTTCAACTGGGATCAAGTTGCGCAAGCTTCCTTTGATGCTCGAAAGGAATCCCTAATAAAAGCATCATTAATGTACACTCTTGACTATCAAAAAGAATTTAACCTCTATCTAGCTGCAACAGATAAAACCATCACAATGGTTTTAGTTAAACAAGACAATGGAATCGAACATCTTGTCTATTAGTTAAGTAGAAACTTAAATGATATGAAAAGCAAGTACTCCTATGTTGAAAATCTGGCTCTCACAACTGTTCAAGCTGTACAGAGATTTCGACACTATATCCTCTTTCGCAAAATTACCATTTTGTCAGATTGCAACCCAATGACTTACATATTGTCGCCACAGTTGCTTGCGCGAAAATATTCGAAATGGATAGCTATTTTTCAAGAGTTTGATCTAGAATTCGTAAAATCCAAATCAAAGAAATCTCTGGTTTTTGTGGAGTTACTATGTGACTTCCCATCGTCATCCAACGATTCAACATCCAAAGCATCAATCATGGATGAATCTTTGTTTTTGATATCATCAATCGATCCATGGTATGGAGATATAATCATCTATCTCCAAACCCAAACATATAGGCAAAATACCTCTCGCTCAGAGCAACAACGTACTACTCAATACCAAGCAAAAGACTACATGATCGTCAGTGATACAATTTACCGTCGTGGTATCGATACAGTTTTGTGAAGGTGCCTCACCCATGAGGAGGTCGAAAAAGTCCTAAATGACTGTCATTCAAGCACATGTGGGGGCATCAATCTAGTTATGCTATAGCACAAAAATTTTTACGAGCAGGTTACTTCTGGCCAACAATGTTCAAAGATTGCATAACCGCAGTCAGAAGTTGCCATGCTTGTCAAATCTTCGACCACAAAACCAGAATACCACTTGCACCTCTGCGTCCAGTAGTTGTTGTTGGGCCATTTGCCAAATGGGGCATAGATTTCATGACATGTAACCCCACCTCAGCCGGGGGGCATGGGTATATCATAGTCACAGTTGACTATTTTACGAAATGGGCTGAGGCAATACCTACATTAAACAACAGTGGTGAAACGGTTGCTCTTTTCTTTTTCAATCATGTAGTCTCCAGATTTAGTGTTCCACAAGATATAGTCACAGATCTTGGATCGCATTTCTGCAATCACATGATGGTTGAATTGGCTGCCAAATTAGGACGGTCCCACGACAACTCTACTCTGTATTATCTGCAAGCTAACGGGCAAGTTGAGGCGATCAACAAAGTCCTGAAGCACATGCTACAAAGGATGGTTGGAGTCCATAAACGGAGATGGCACTTAATCCTGTACTTGGCCTTGTGGGCATACTGGACATCGGTGAGAAATGCAACCAGATTTACACCATTTTAGCTAGTGTATGGCCTGGAAGCAGTCTTACCAGTTCAGTGTGAAATTTCATCTCTTAAGCTCGCAGTCGACCTTCTCCCCGGAACTTTGGAGGAAGAGGCTCATTTCTTGGAATTAACCCAACTTGATGAAACTCATCGTGACGCCACCTTGGCCAATGAAGCGCATAATAAACGAGTCAAGGCACAGTTTGACAAGAATTTCAAACCCCGTGTCTTCTCAGAAGGCAACTTGGTCTTACTTTATGACCAGGAATTTGATAAATTGGGAGCAGGTAAGTTCCAATATTTGTTGATGGGTCCCTATATTGTTAAGCATGTATTAGCAAAAGGAGCCTACGAGCTAGTAGATTACAATGGGATACCACTGTCGCAACCCCGAAACAGGTTGTACCTTAAGCGTTACTATGCTTGACTCCACGTAGTAACCTCTTCATATGCTTTTGTTACATTTTTGTTTTCGTTAAGAGTGATCATTTTGGTTAGGTAATCCACTTTTTCATTCTGTTTCAGATTTCAAACCTATTGGAATCATTTGTTGGATATGTTGACGGAGCAAGTCGTAGTACGCGGAACCTATCTTCTGCAGGTTGGGCCATCTTTGATCCAAGCGGTGAGTTAGTGAGTTTCAGAGGGCTATGTATTGCTCGATCGATGAAAAACATCACTGAATACAATGCGTTGATAGAGCTCCTCTCTGATGCCATTGCACATGGTATACGCCGACTTGTCATCGGGCTAGACTCACAATTCATCATTCTACAGCTTACCGGCATCTATTCCATTCAAAATCCAACTATCTATCGCATGTTCCTAAGGGTTAAGGTTTTGGAAAGGCATTTTGATTCTATTCAATATTAACACATTTCCATAAACTTAAACACATTAAATGATTCATTAGCAAATTATGTGTTAGATAGACATTTGCAACATTTATAAAAGAAAAGAATTTCATAAATATTTGCACCAGGATCGTATAACTTAACCAAAATAAAGCTTCAAAAATCAAAGATATATATAACTATTTATAGTTGGTACATAGTGTTCTGTGTCTAGGACAAAATTGGTCATATGACCCAAAAACTCAAAATGCAAGGTGGTACCCTAGTCTAATGGTGCTAGTGATAACAAGTCACTGCCTGTGTAATCATGCATAAGAGCCTAGTCCATCAGCTCGACACGCCAATGGTATGGCGCTGTAATATTAGAGGCAGTTCGTCGGTCCTCACATTCAGAATACCAAGGGTGAGACCCTTGATCTGATCCTGCAACACTGCAAGAGTCTCAGCTACATCCAGATCACGAAGGGCAGCCCTCCCTACAGCCTCTCCTGCTGGAATGGCAACTGCTGCTCTCAGGCGCACTACTGGTCACATTGGTCTGATATCTGCATGAACATATAAGTTTTGATTAGTCTTGATAAACATTTAAAAATCACAAGAACATTATAAAAGCAATAAAAAAATATATGGTCAAATATTTTTACCTATGACACTACACTGCTCGCCAGTCAGTAGCACCAAATCTGGGTCACCCCAGAAATCCATCCTAGCATACGGACACTTGGCATAAATCATCTGTTGCGGTTAAACCACTCGAAGAAGGCATTGGAGAAGGAAACCTGTGATTGACCAACATGTCTGGCCATAAGGTCAACCCATCTCTGCATCTGTGGCTTAGTTGGCGGTGGCAAACCGAGTGAAATGTACTGTGGCTGCATCAGTGGGATCTTCTCCAAGGCGAAAGCAGTCAGAATAGAACCATAGCCAAAGTTCTTGGATCTTCCATTTTTCACCATGGTAAGTTGTTCTTTTATCACCGGAAGTACTGCATCACACCAGTTGAATACCTTCGGTTCGAGGCATTCCAAGGCATACTGCATATAGGACTTGTTGGCCAAGTGAAGGGTCACGTTACCAACCAATCTAGTAAAGGTGAATAAAATAGTCCTCAAGGACCGATCGATGACATCTCGGATACTGATCTTGCCATCCCTGCTCGGCTGAGATCCTTCTCTACAGTATTGGTGAATATAATCCCTCATGGATTCACCCCCACGGGCGGAACCTAATAGTGAAAGAGGGGCACCGCGCCTCGATAAACTGGTCAAGAAGTAGATGTCCTCGAAACTCAAAGGGATGGATTTGCCTCTAATCTGGAACACTTGGTTGGTAGGATCCCATGCATTGAGGAAATATTGCAACAAGTTTATTTGTTGCCTCATGCTAGATATGCGGAAGAACTTGAGCAAGCCACAGTTCCGCAATGTAGTTACTGTACTCAGATCATGTAAGGCAACCATGTCATCTTCTTCATGCTTGCATTGACACCATGTAACAACCATTTTGCTTCGATGAATCTCTGAAAAACAAACAAGAGAATAATTAGGATCCTAATTTGGGAAAAAACAGGCAAAATTTCCATGAAAAATCAGTGCAAAATTTTTCCTCCTTGCGCTCATCGCACCCTCGCTGTGTACTAGGTGGGATGCATACTGACTGGCCAGTGGCCACCTTTTGATGTATACTAGGTGCGATGGGGGCAGAAAAAATTGTTCAAACCCCAGAGGCTCAGAAAAGCAGGAAAACATGCTCAAAATTCAGAAAGGAAAGAATGCAATTGAAGATCTCAGGTTTAGCTCCTACCTGGTCCAGACGGTGCCGAAAATCTTCCACAGAATCTCCTGGAATCAGCTGATGAAAATCAAGGGGGAAGACACCTCCAGAGCTCCAATAATCCCAAATTCAAATGAAATGGTCAAATGATGGGTAAAAACTACTTTTAAGTTACTTTTCACGTAATTCAAGTAGGGTATAGTTTTTAAAATCATTTTCAAGCATGTTTTCTCATTTCTAATCAGTTTTATGGAGAAATTGAATAGGTAGTATGACTGTCAAAAGAACATAGTGTTAACCGTGAATCGAATATCAATGACCATTATCACGAGAAGTTTTACACAAAGTTCAAGCTCGTTAAAAAATAAACCTAGAAATGAGCATATGTTCCACCATAGTTTAAGCTCATTAAAAAATTAACCCACCTTTGGTAAATAACCATTGCAATTGCATTATTATCAGCTTTTGAGCCTTGGTCGTGTTCTTACCATCACCTCCACTCTTTTTTAGCCGATCATATGCCTCCATTTGATTGTTTACCCCTTTTGAGGAACAACTGCGATGAGTGATCCTATTAGCCACCTTCTTTACACTGTCGTGATTGAAAAAGTTCCTAATCTTACCTGAAACCAGCTACTATCCGAAAACATCACTCATTCCTCAAAAAACGAGTCTCCTTTAAGCTCTTTTCATTTGACTCATAAAATATGAAAACATTGTCGAGCAATTGGCCTCTCGAGCTTGTTAAAACAATCGGAAGTGCTATCCCTCCTCTAGATTTTAATATTTTTGGACCTGAGGGATCATTACACAAAAAAATCGAGCGTTTGTCTTGTTCGGATCATTAAAACTATCGTAAAGTCATCCCTTTCATATTATTTTACACTTTTTTGGACTTAAGGGATTACATTACGAAAAAGGAATACTGGAGTTTCCTTTCCGTCCTTTTTCAGACTCTCGAAAAATGAAAAGAACCAAGTTATCATTGTTGTTAAACTCATTGAAACAATAACAAAAAACTTGTCCATGCAGACAAGAGTGAGTTTCACTGTCGCTAGGCTCGTTAAAACATAGCGACGGGTTTGCCCGAAGGGAAAATTATAGAACAAGCATATGTTATACTCCTCAAGCTTGACAAAAATAAAGAGGTACTGGTTAGAAATGACTGTGGAAAAATTAGGAAGAAAACTTGAAGAAACTTTATTAGTAGCAGGTTGCCCTTGAACATGACATTTTCACTCCATCACCATGATTGAGTCAGGTTGGGTTATTCTTTTCACCGGTCATATCACCATTGGTCCACCGTACCATCCATTTTGGGGTTAATGTTACCAATCCATTTCAGTGTCACTAATATTTTCAAGAGAATTCGCTCAGAGAATTCACTAACCTAGCTTGTGTCTCATCCGTTGCAATACCTTCACGCTTCATTCTTTCATGACCACCATCCTGAACCTTGTATCATCAGATCATTTTCACCTCCACGAAATCATTTGCTTCATTCCATGTCGTAGATGTAGGATTCATTAATACCCTCCTACGACTGGTCACTTCTTGTTGACATCAGCTCATTATCGAAGAAGTTGACCTAGGAACAACCCTTTCAGTACTTTGAAACTTGCATGCCTCACTGGCAAGTTTCTCACTTCCAGCGATAGGTTTACATTAATGGCCTTCGACCGAAAGATTTTGCGTGGTGTTCGACATCAACTCATGTATTCACACCACATGAATTGTACTGCAGTACCTTGAAGGTCATTATAATTATCGGTGATTCCTCTCGCGCCTGTTAATAGCTTACATCATTGGTTGGTAATCAGGCGATGTCTTTCCATGTTTGACACCAGAACATCTTTTCACATGGATCGACTTGTACTTCGGGCAAAGATTGAATGAGTTTTGAAGACCCCGGATCTGGTTTCATCCATCTGGGCTACGATATATTAAGGAAAATAATGACATCAAATGTACATCATTGTTGCATAGATAATCATCCAAGCCAAAGAATGATGGCTCTACCAGAATCGCCAGTCTGTCACACAGACGATTGTCTATCCTATGTACATGAGAATGAATTTATGAAGCTGAGCATGGGAATGCCCGCCTTAGCTAGATCATGAAAATATTATGAAGATAATGTATTGTATTGTATCTTATTACAAGTCACCTTCTAGTTCGAAAAACCTCAGATCCTCATGATAAAGTATTTCACCCAACATCTGAAGATTTATGGCCTCATGCTTTAGGGGGCAACTGTTATAGACATATTTGGGCACTGTAACCCCAATCACATATGCCAATAAACCAAGGGCTTCTAAGTCCCTAAAAGTGTCTTTTCATACCCTAAAGGAGCAAGGTCAGCTGATTACATCATCTCCCAGAAGTTATCCCTGAAAAACTACTCAGAGCTGGTCAAAACTGGACCATACAGACTGCTCAGTGCTAAGGGTGCAATGCATCTCACTTGCCACATGCAAAAAGTGCGATGCATACTGAAAATCCCTTCTGTAGGGTGCGATGAGCGAGAGCAGACAAATGGCAGAGGCAGTGGGCTAGGCGGAAACCCATAGAATCTTCTAGAAACTGACCATTTGACACTTGCCTCTCTAAATTAGCCCACGGATGAGTAAGAGATCATGAATCTCCAAGTGGAACTAAGAACTATCAGAGACAGGACACTAATCAAAATCCTAGAAGTTGACTCACCCACCTGCAAACATCTATATATGGATCGCTCATCATAGAGATCCAGAGGCTGGAATTTTGTACTTTTAAAAGGAAGTGATGTTGGTTTCTCTATGCAACATTGTTGGGTGATCTAATCTTTTCATGAGGTGAAGAGGGCTTTCATGCTGGGAGGATGGCGCTGGGTTAGACCAATGGGTTGTAATCCTCTCTTCTACTACTTCTATCAATAAAGCTATTTGATTTTTCCTCCATATGTTTGTGTATCTCTGAATCTTGTTTCGATATATGCATTTGTATGGTTAATATATATATGATCCTATATTGTTTATAGTTATAGATCTCTATGATTTGATGGTATCATGATGCTTTGACTCCATAGGTGTTCCTTGAAGCGGGACAAGTGAGGAAAGAGTGGTGGATTTCTGTCAAAAGGGAAAGGAAACAAGCAAGGAGCCAAGCGAAAGACTGAGGTTGGTACTCTCTGCTTATTTCTCATCTATCTCTCATAAAGGAAAACACAAGTAACTTTAGTTTGTTTGTTTCTAAGATAGCTACCCGTCTTAGTGGGACTAGTAGCTCTGAATGGACACTAGTTTTCCCGATAACACCTACAATAGCCAGATGAGATGCATACTAAAGAGGCCTTTTATGGGTTGTGATAAGCAAGAATGGACAAATGTCTGAGACAGATTGCTAAGTGGATGCTCATGGAATCTTCTAGAAACTTCTCCTATGACATTTGCCTCTCTGAATTTGCCCGGGGATGAGTAAGAGATCCAAGAAGTCTCCAAGTGGAACCAATAACTACAAGTGGAATGACACTAATAAAAAACCCAAAGATGACTCACACCCTTCCAGACATCTATAAATGGATCCCTCATCTGAGAGATCTGGAGGCTAGAATTTTGTAATTTCTAAGGAAGTGCTGATTCTTTGTCTTTGAGAAAGAGGTATTGTATTGTTGGGTGATCTTGCTTTTCGTGACGTGAAGAGAGCTTTGATGCTGGGAGGATGATGCTGGATCAGACAACTAGGTTGTAATTGTCCCTTCTATTTTAATAATGTTCTTTGAGTTTTCCTCCATACAATTAGGTACTTGTGAATCTTGTTATTTGTGAATACCATTGTATGTTCAATGTATTTCTGATTCCACATTGTTTATGATATTATAGGTCGATATGCTTTGATGGTGTTTTGTTACTTTGTTTCTACAGGTATTCTCCGAGCGGGATAAGTAGGAGAGGAGTTGCAAGCTCTATCAAGGGGGAGAGAAATCAAGCAAGGAGTCAAGCGGAAGATCTAGGTTGGTCCCTTTGCTTCTCTCTTTTCTATCATACATAAAGGAAATCGCAAATTTCTTTGATTGTTTGTTTCTAGGATAGCTACCAATCCTAGTGGGACTAGTAGATTGAAAAGACACTAGTTTTCCTAGACACACCGACTGCATCACCTGCTCTGATATCGTCGATATATATATATATTATATATATAATAATATATATATATATATATATTATATATATATATATATATATATATATATAAGATAGAGAGAGAGAGAGAGAGAGAGAGAGAGAGAGAGAGATAAGTAAGTAAGACCTCTGATCCGGTTGCCTCTGATCCGTCGATTCGGTTTGATCATAGATTGGCGATTGGGGGTTCCACTGCACCTCTCTTAAGTTTGCCTCCACAAGTCCTCTGATTGTGATTTTTCCTTTAAGGCTTAAATCCTTATTTCAAAGGAAAAATCCTCATTTTCTTAAGGATCAAAGCAACCTTCCTTGTGTGATAACTTCATCATCCGGACTTGGATTGAAGTGTCATTCACGCCATTGGAATCAGGATGATGAGATCTACGCCCTATTCTTGAGTTCACTTCATTCTGAGCACTTTGATTTCTAAGATTTTTCCATGCCATTGTATTTGAAGATCCACCTAGATTAATCCCCCCCATTGAGGAGCTTTTGGACCACCAAAATATTTTTCATTAGTCAATTGACAAGTGAGGGAATTGTTCCTTCACTTTCTCTTCCTCCATCCATCTAGCCTTGCTGGCGTGCATTCCTTTGAAACCAACTTGAAGGTATTCTACATATCCTTGCCATGAAGTCCTGGTTCCTTTGTCGAGGATGATGTCTTCGGGAAACTCATCGAGATATTCTGGTGCAAAATCATCCACTGTAGGAACTATGCCCACCTCATTAGTGTCCATGATCAATGGTGGTTCATACAGCTTTAGGTTCTCCACATTCACTACTGAGTACATTTGCATATATACCGGCAAGTCAAGATAGAAGGCATTATTCCCAATCTTCTCCAAAATGGTGAATGGTCCATACCAGATTGGTCACAACTTCTTTCCTTCTCCCTTCATCTTGTCTTTGTTGATGTGGAACCACACCTTGTCGCCCACTTGGAATTGATGGTCAACTCGGTGTTTATCATGTTGAGCCTTATAACAGGCTTGACTTTTATCCAACTACTCTTGCACTGCTTGGTGAATCAATTGGATTCATTGAATGAACTACGGAGCTTTGTCCATATCATTACATCCACTGGAGCCATCTTCCCTTCCAAAGACCATATCAAAAGGTTCCTTTGGTAGGTAACCAAAACATGTCTCGAATGGTGAACCATATGTAGATGAATGCAATGCCCATTTTTAGGAATGTTGTACATAGGGGAGATGTTCATCCCACAACTTGGGATGTTTCCCACAATAGCCTCATAATAGGTGTACCATGGTATGGTTAACAACCTCTGTCTGTTTGTCGGTCTGCAGGTGAAATGCCATGATTCTTTTCAATTTGGTGTCCATCATCCTCCAAAAACTAGTCCAAAACTCTCCAAGAAAGCGAGAGTCTCGATCCGACACAATTGATGTGGGTAATCCAAAGTGGACCCAAACATGCTGAAAGAAAAGAGAAGCAGTCTGCTCTGCAGTAATCTGCTTTTTATAAGCCATAAGAATACACATCTATATAAAATGATCATTGACAACATACAAATAGTCGTGACCCTTCCTAGACAAAGGTAAACCTCCTACAAAGTCCATTGACACACTTTCCCAAGGACGACTCGGAATAGGGAGTGGTGTGTAGAGACCAAGTTTTCTATTAGAAGGGTTTGAAACAGAACACATCACACAACCCTTTACATAGTGAGTCACAATGTTTTTCATATGAGGCCAAAAACAAAATATTTGTACATGACCTAAAGTCTTTTTGACACCAAAGTGTCCAGACACATGAGAGGTGTGGGCCTCTCGAATTACATGTACCCTTTCCCCTGTGGGAATACACAATTTACTAAGATGATACAACAATTTCCCCTACAAGTGATAGTTGTCCACCTGTGAACCATGGGTTAGTTTTGCATAAACCTCCTTAAACTCATCATCGTTAGGATATTGTTCAGCATAACTCTCAAAAGATAATGAAGCATTATGAAAAATAACAGAAGAAGAAATAGGAGGGTGAGATAGCATATCGACCACTTTATAGCTAGTGCCCTTCTTATACTTTATTACCAGATGAAACTGTTGAAGAAAACCCATCCTCCTGAAATGACAAGATTGCTACAACTTGGTTTGTGACTGAAGGTACTGCAAGGGCTAATGACCTGTATGGATGATGGTCTCCTTGCTGATCAGGTAGTGTTTCCACTTTTTCACACTTTGCACCAAGGCATAAATCTCCTTGTCATAGGTGGGATAGTTTATCACAACTTGAGAAAACTTCTCAGAATGCTAACAAATTGGCTTCTTTTGCTACATTAGTACAACTCCCATGGCATAACCACTGGCATCGGTTTCGATCTCGAATGGCTGTCAGAGATCAGGTAAGGCTAAGACTAGCGTGGTGCTGATCTTTTCCTTCAATGTCTCGAAGGACTTCTGCTATCTTCCTCCACATTGGAAGACCCATTTCACACTTGTCAGTGTGTGCAAAGGTGCTGCAATAACAGAGAAATTAGGAATAAATCTCCTCCAATACTGAACTGCACCTAGAAAGCTATAGACCTCAGTTAGACTAGTAGGCTTAGGCCAATTTACAATTGCTTCAACTTTAGAGGGATCAATTTTTAACTGACCATGATGAACAATATGACCTAGGTAACCCAAGGAGGTTTTCTCGAATTCACACCTTGACAATTTTACAAAGAGTTTTTCTTTCTTCAATACATCAAGCACTTTCTTTACATGATTCGCATGTTCAAACCAATTGTTGCTAAAAACAAGTATATCATCTAAATATACAAGAACAAAATCATCAATGAAAGGCTGAAATATATCATTCATAACCTGCATAAAGATGGCTAGAGCATTGCAAAGCCCGAATGGCATCACCATCCATTCGAATAGCCCCGACTTGGTTTTCAAAGTGGTTTTTCACATGTCCTACTCCGCAATTCTGACCTGGTGATAGCCACTGCGCAAATCCAATTTTGTGAAATAAACAACACTTTTTAATTGGTCTATTAAATCATCTATGGATGGAAGGGGATAGCAATTTTTCATAGATATCTTGTTGAGCGTGTGGTAAGCCATGCACATCCTCTAGCTACTCTCTTTCTTTGGCACTAGAACAATTAGCACACGGAGGGGTGCTCGACCTGATGATGCGTTGGTCCAACAATTCCTGCACTTGTCTCTTTATTTCCTCCATCTCAATCGCTGACATCCTATACATGCCGATATTTCGCATAGGGGCATCATGCAATAGATGGATTTCATGTTGGATTTCCCTCTTCAAAGGTAATCCCTTTGGCTCCTAAAACATTTCAGTATAATTAGAAATCAATTCAATTAATTCCTGTTTATGCTCCCAATTGTAGTCCTAGAACGCATCAGCGAATTCAACCTCTTTCTCCCTTACAACCGTAAGCATGCATGTTTTACTAGAATTCACCAGTCTTTTCATTTTTTTAGCACTTACGAGGCTGGCATTAATTTTATTTTGATGAGCCTGCACTATGTATTCTACCCCATCCTTGGTGATTTGATATTTATTCTCATGACGGAAAAATACTGCTTTTCTATCATACAGGTATGGGCTCCCTAATACCATGCCATAGATATCCAATGGTATTACATCCAACTCTACTTCATCTACTAGCTTAGACGCAATCACAAATTTGACCTTGCACTGCTGGGTTACATTCAATTTCACTTTATCATGTATCCATCCCAGTGGGTAAGGTTTCGAGTTTAGTTTTGTCTCTAAGCCAAGTTTCTTTACCAGGGATTCTGCAATTAAGTTTGCTTGGGACCTAGTATCAAATAGGGTTTTGACTTTGGTATGATTTACTACAACCCTGGAATGAAATAATTCAATTATTTTTCGGTCATTCGAAAGGGATTCATCTACAGAATTGGTGCCTTCATGGGATTTAGAATTAACAGGAGGTGTAAGGGTACCTTTTGTTTCTGCTGCTGTGACCAGTGCTTCATCTCCCGAATCTGATCGAAGGTCTTGCTGTGCCACTACCACTGTTTTCTGCCTCCATTTCCTCCATACTTCTCTGGATTTTTTTCTTGGTGCTGCTTCCAATAGTGATCATCATCGTGGCCTTCCTTCTTGCAGTGATTGCAATAAGGCCGCTTTCCTTCTTTGGCTGCTGCTGTTTTCTTCTCCTTCCCTTTCCATTTCGCTTTGGATTTCCCATTGGGAATTTTGAACGGTGGCTTTTTGGACTGATCATCTCTTTCATTCTTGCCCCTGTTCTTAATACAAATTTATTTTACACTAGCTGCATCAATAGTGGTAGGTTGAAACAACAATAATGAATGCCTAATATAGCTATGCAATGAGCCTATATACTTAGTCACAACTTCAGGTGTATCAAGCGCTATACTCAGACTCAGTGCTTGTTTCCTAAATTCTTCTGTAAAACTCTGAACATCTTGCCTTTTTCCTTGCCTTAAATACTGCCAATTCATCAAGGCTTTTTGCTTGTATCCTAGTGGATAAAACTACTCCTTTAATGAAAAAGTGAAATCAGACCATGAGGAAAAGAGCTTACCCACATTCTTACTACTCCGCAATGTGCTCTCCCACCAAATGAGAGAATTACTGCTCAGCCGTAGAGAGGCCAGCTGGATCTTTTCCTTGCCCTCCACGATCTGTTGAATCCTGCAGTAGACCTCAATCTACCTAATCCAATTAGTAAGCTTTTCTGTGTTACTTTCACCATTATACATAGGAAGATCAAATTTAACATCTAATTTAAAGAAGGGTTTCTTAGATGCATCCTTTGAATTTCTATGATTATGATGGTGAGAGGAGGAAGAACCTTCACTACCAGAAGGAGAAGGAGGGGGTTCTTCTCCACCATTCCCATGTGTTGAACCTTGTCCTTCTGGATTTCTCTCCTCTACTTTTTCTAGTCTTAGAACCAGCTGACTGATATTTTCTGCTGTTGAATATAAAGTCTTTCTGAAATTGCGCTCCTCTTCAATATGGGCTTCATCTTCAACCATGTTTCTTCTCTAAGGTGCATGCCCTGCCTCTGGATTGAAAGGTTCTAGTTCCCCTTCACCTCTTTGAAGCTTGTTTCTTGTTAGCATGCAAACATGCAATTCACATCCAAAAAGCCCTGCTCTGATACCACTTGATCCAGGATGTTTTCACTTATATATGTAATGAAAGAATCACATGCAAAATTGCAGCTTAACACAGAAATGTGCACATAAGAAAAGGAGAAGTAAACACATAAAAGGCACAAAAGAAGACACCAAGTCTTGATAACGGAGTTTGTCCAATTCAGACTACATCTTTGGGCCCAGCTCAACAATGGGGAGGCCTTTCTTATTTTATGGCATGAAAGAAAAGAATTACAATCATCAACTTTCCACAAGAGGCTTATACCTCCAATCTGAAAGATGGCTGTGAAATGGATGCATGAGATGGAGAGGTAAGCAACACCAATGCGTCCATAAGAATGAAGGGGATGGAGTCATGTAGAACTGTCCAAACAAACAAATATGCGCTCTCGGCCTCCTGCCAAACGAAATAGAGTGCTGCAAAATGCCTCCCCCACTGCTCTTTCCGTTGATCGTGTTTTTATAATGGGTTTTCGAACAGAATCCCCTTTAGATCAGGGTTGTTTGGTTCATAGTGGAGGCCGATGGCGTGGAAGGATTGGTGGGCGTAACCGCCTCTTAGAATGGCGTCTTATCGTTGAAACAAACAATACCATAAAATTCCGAGAAACACTAAAATATGGCAAAAAAAACCATTTACCCGAACCTCAAAAACTGGTGAAATCGGGCATATATTCCATATCGGGTTCGAGCCCGAGGTTGCAATCGGCATATCGGTGTCTCTAAAGTCCTGGTTAACGGGGATGCCCAAAAGCCGATCGCCGATCGCCGATATCGGCGTCGACCAATCACGTCGTGGTCCCACTCACAAATCACCTGGAATGTTTTCATCGACCGCATCGCTTGCTCCAATATCGTCGATATATATATTATATATATATATATATATATATAATATATATATATATATATATATATTATATATATATAAGATCTCTGATCCAGTTGCCTCCGATCCACCGATTCGATTTGATTAGAGATCAGCGATCGGGGGTTCCACTGTGCCTCTCTTAAGTTTGCCTCCACAAGTCCTCCAATTGCAATTTTTCCTTTAAGGCTTAAAAACCTTTTTCAAAGGAAAAATCCTCAATTTCTTAAGGATCAAAGCAACCTTCCTTCTGCAATAAATTCATCATCTGGACTTGGATTGAAGTGTCATTCGCGCCATTGGAATTAGGATGACGAGATCTACGCCTTGGTCTTGAGTTGACTTCATTATGAGCACTTTGATTTCTGAGCTTTTTCCATGCCATTGTATCTGAAATCCACCTAGATCAAGCACCCAGTCAGAAATGCGCATTTTCTCCCAGCAGTTGAGCGGCCTCTTGCATGTGCAGATGAGTTGATTGGTTCCCTCCAGGACTGAGCAAAACAAACTTGCATGCATGGGATTCTTCTCCCAAGGAAGAATGCAAAGGCATCCCTTGTTTCAGGGATCTATTTTTGGTAGTTGGAGGTTACATGCAAGGATCATTATAGAAACCTCCCACCAAGTGTCGCTTTCCCTAGATTTGTGGCATGCACGTCACAACCTTGATTTTATCAAAACTCATCAACCGAATGTTGCAGAGCTCATTCCTCACATCAACCTTGCAGCTCTGACATCCCACATCGCATCTAGGAGTTGTCGACACATTCAACTCAACTGTTTTTGGGTAAGCCCACCTTCCATGTCTTATGTTGCATTTTTGGTGCTTTTTTTGTTTTATTTTCTATGAATGTTGTTTGCTTGATTTCAGTGAGCACTTGCCATCGTTTTGATACATACTAGCTTGTACTAGCACCATTTTAGTTTTCATTAACATCTCATTTAGGGAAAATTTTAAGAACCCCCCTAAATTTATATGTATAATAAATGGACGAATCTCCATGGTATATAGGAAAAATGGAAGGCGATTTTATCAATAATATAATATGTATTATATAATTTTTTTGTGAATCTCTCACCAAGCATGGCGAATATTTTACTCAATTATAAAATCTTGTAAGATCTTGGTATTACCATGGGTCAATACCATGCGTTATCTTAAACCTGGAGCTTAAAAATTACTATTAGTAATTTATAAAAATTAATAAAATTAATAGTTGATTTTTATTTTATTTTTTATTTTAACCAAGCTAAAAAGTTTAACATACATTGAATTACAACATCCATTTTTACTCTTGATCCACTAAGCCCCAAGAGGGATCAAATAGTTTTTCACTCTCTGCTAGTTTTCATATCACGATATTTGATACCTCTTTACTCAATTATAAAATCTTGTAAGATCTTGGTATTACCATGGGTCAATACCATGCGTTATCTTAAACCTGGAGCTTAAAAATTACTATTAGTAATTTATAAAAATTAATAAAATTAATAGTTGATTTTAATTTTATTTTTTATTTTAACCAAGCTAAAATGTTTAACATACATTGAATTACAACATCCATTTTTACTCTTGATCCACCAAGCCCCGAGAGGGATCAAATAGTTTTTCACTCTATGCTAGTTTTCATATCACGATATTTGATACCTCTCAGGGGTTAGTAGATCCATAGTAAAGATGGATCTATGCTGG
>APFE030977315.1:459-26606 GCA_000404065.3 Pinus taeda | reverse complement strand
AGAAAGCTATTTGTGTTGAATAAATTTTGTTATGTCAAAGTTGTTACAAAAAGAGAAAGGAATAGCTCTTCCTGATAACTCATATATTTACGAACTAGGAATAATATGAATGCCAAGAACAATGATTTCAGGACACAAAAAGTTAGTTATGTTGAAGAAATTGTGTTATGTCAAGTTGTTACAAAGAGAAAAAGGAATAGCTCTTCCTCATAACTCATATTTTTACCAACTACGAATATAATGAATGCCAAAACAAAATGAATGCGAAGAAGAATGATTTGAGGACACAGAACGCTATTTGTGTTGAAAAAATTGTGTTATGTCAAAGTTGTTATAGAAAGAAAAAGGAATAGCTCTTCCTGATAACTCATATTTTTATGAACTAGGAATAAAATGAACGCCTAGAAAAATGATTTGAGGACACAAAAAGCTAGTTTTGTTGAAGAAATTTTGTTATGTCAAAATTGTTACAAAAAGAAAAAGGAATAGTTCTTCCTCGTAACTCATATTTTTACCAACTAGGAATAGAATGAATGCCAAGAACAATTATTTGAGGACACAAAAAGATATTTGTGTTGAAGAAGTCGTGTTATGTCAAAGTTGTTACAAAAAGAATAAGGAATAGCTCTTCCTGATAACTCATATTTTTACGAACTAGGAATAAAATGAATGCCAATAACAATGATTTGAGGACACAAAAATCTAGTTCTATTGAAGAAATTGTGTTATGTCGAAGTTGCTATAAAAAGAAAAACGAATTGCTACTCCTCATAACTCATGTTTTTACCAACTAAGAATCAATAAAGAAGTTAAAATCAAAGAAAGGGTCAATGCCACTGTAACCTCAAATCGACCCCTAAAATTCAATATCAGACTACTATAATAACAATGCTTCAGACCTGATATTTTTCGATGGTATTCGATAGGTCACTGTTCAGGAGAAGTAAGATTACAAGTGATTGAAAAGATACACTCCACTCATCAATAACATGCAACAGACCTTAGAATATTCTCACACCCAAGACAAATCAATCAAATAAATCCCACAACCCTACAAGATAAATCTAGAAAGAATTTTATGTGTGAATCCTCACTATTTCTTTCTAGATTTCTTGTTTCTTTCTATGAATTTAATTATTCCAAGCGTGTTGTAGTATGAAATTTTATGTGTGAAAACCCTTCCAATTATGAGTTTCATATCCGAGATGTATTTAGTTACAATATATAGATAAAGCATTGATTTTTGTTGCTCATTGATTGCAAAAGGAAATGGATTATCTTGTTTTCTAATACAGTTTTTTTGAAATCATAATTTTGTGGTAACTCTACAGTTCATTGCATCCATGCCAAGAGTTTCTATTATAGATCGTACAAGGAATAGGAGGAGGTGAGGGGCGAGGGTGGCCCAATTGTGATCCAATGAATCATATAAGGATAGGGGGATGATGTGAATGCTCCCAATGCACCCAGTAATGTCATTGAAAAGGATGTCGTGGTTGCAGATCATTTTATTCCACCATCAACCACAGAGTCACCTTCAATCACAGTGCAAGGTGCAAGTTCAATAAAAAAAGTCATTTCCATTAGAGGCTGTAAAAATAAAGACATGATAGAGGCAATTGATTGCATCAAGTTTAAGGGACATTCAATTTGTGCCTCTACAAAAAAACATGGTATTTCTGCCTCTAACATACATTATTGGATAAATGGGTTGACTAATACGAAGCATAGAGGGCATGTTAGGTTATGACTGAAGAGGAGGAGGTGAGCTAGTTGAGTGTTGTAAGGAGATGGCCCAATTGGGACATGGGTTAGAGCTTATACAACTTAAATCCACCGTAGCTCAAATATGTTAGGGGAGGCCAAACCCCTTCAAAGATGGGATTCCTGGTAAATCATGGTGGAGTGGGTTTAAAAAGAGGCATCCAGACCTTGTGTTATGTATAGTTGAGGGCTTTAATAGAGACGGGGCCTTAAATCTACACCCTGCAATTATGTCCAATTTCTATAACACTCTTTGTATTGTATATGAGCAACACTCATATGCCCCAGACCATATATGGAACTGTGATGAAACAAGCTTACAACTAGGAAGAAATTATGGTATGCGGGTAATTGCCAAGCGAGGGTGTAACATCCCTTGTGAAAATTCCATGGAAAATTATATAAATACCACGGATGATGGGACACATATTCCAAGCTAAATGGTGGGCGAGACCTCCCAGGGGATGTTCATTTGGTTGTTTATGGCAAAGGCAATGGCTAAGGCATTAAAGAGGAAAAATGGCATTTTTGAGACATTTATTTATGAAAATAATGGAAATTAGGAGAAATGGAAGGTGAAAGGCCACATGTTTCATGTGAGGAGGAACTTGAAGGAAAATAGTGGAAAATGAAGAAAATAGAGGCCTCATTAATAAAAAGGATCCTTAGGATCAGTGGGCAAGACTTGGTCAGTTCAGTTTTGGAGCTCTCCCATTATTCTCTCTCTCCCTCTCATACTCTTGGAGACTTAGAGTTTTCTTGGAACAGTCTTGGATGGTGTGGCATACTTGGATTCCTGGAGCAAGAAGGCAAAGGAAGAATAGGAAAGAACAAGAAGGCATCAACATCAACAACTACATCATATTTTCTTGCAAGTATCAAGTTGCATGTATGATTTCTTCACTAGTTTTGGCATGCATGGCACATGCATGTGGTTTCTTGGTTGTGATCTATCATTGGCATGGAGGATTGCCTAGATCCAAAGTGGATTTCCTTGTCTTTCCATTTCCTTGATAGCCATGGTGATTGTGGGTTTACTTTCATTGCTTTGTTTTGGTTGGTTCTCATGTTTCCTTAGCTTGGGTTGAGTTATTAGTCTTAGAAGCCCTGGTTGAACAAACGCTCTGAAAGCCCTGTAACAGCTTGGGTTGAGTTACTAGTCCTGGAAGCCCTGGTTGGACAAACGCTCTGGAAGCCCTTGGTGGTTTGAGTTACTAGTCCTGGAAGCCTCGATTGGACAAACGCTCTAGAAGCCCTGTATAAGTTGTGGGTTGAGTTACTAGTTCTGGAAGCCTTCGTTGGAAAAACACTCTGGAAGCCCTGGAAGGCTTGGATGGAGACCAATTTGATGATGGTTTTTGGCGATGTCCGACTGTGAGGTTGAAACACTATTTGATGGGTTGAGGTGGGTGGCCTTTGGAAGCCCTGGATGAGTTTTGATTGATGTGTTCTATGAGATCCCACATTCATGCTTGGGATATGGAATGGGGGTGATTGGCTGAAGAGAGACTTGACTCAGCCAATCTATGGTCGGGTGGAACATGGTAGTCCCATCTTCGGTTGGTTCATTGCATTTATTAATGAAAACAAGTTCATTCCCTTGATTTTCATGTGCAAATGAACTAATGTATATATGGATTTTGATGGATGGTATGTTTATTGTATTTATGTTCCTATTATATTTTTTTATATGCACATTCACCCCAGAGGTTGTTACAGAATGGTATCAGAGCATGGTTCAAACACTTGGACTGGATTGGCTCTATCATAGGTAAAATGAAGAACAAAAGTTAATTTTTATACCTTTCTGTCATATCTGTTATAACATTTCTTCTGTGGAATATTAGAAGTTGAAAATTTGTCCATACTGAAGGTAAATCCCACTGAAACTGTGGTAAAAATTTTAGATATTGGTTCACAATACTTTAGGAATCATGATCTAAGGAAGATGACCTTCTTGATGCACCTTTAAATAAGTCACGTTGGAATTTCTGCAATCACTTTTCTTCTATAGGCTTTTAGAAGATGAAAAATTGTACACATTGAGGGGAAATACTAATGATTATGTGGTAGAAATTTCAGATATTGGGTCGCAATATTTTAGGAGATATGAGTAGAGGGAGTCAAGCCTTCTGAATGCTCCTAAAATTAGGTCTCAAACAGGTCACGCTAACATTTTTGTTTTAACTTTTATTCTAGGCACTCTCAAGAGCTGAAATTTTTTGCACAATGATGGAAAATACCACTAATTTTGTGATAAAAAATTCAAACATTTATTCACTATATTTTAGGAGAATGACCAGTGAAAGTCAAGTTTTCTGGATACTCCTAGAATGGTGCACCAAATATGATTGTGTTGGTATTTTTGTTATAACTTTTCATATATGAAATCCTAGAAGTTGAAACTTGAACCATAGTGAGGGAAAATACCATTGATCATATGGTTCAGTTTCCATAAATTTTACTACTACAGTTTAGGATATATGCATTGAATCATTCGCTATATTAGTTTGCATGCAAAGTGTTCGATGAAATGCTCAAATGGTTCAATGATTAATTTCATACAAATTGTTTGATAAAATGCCCCAATGAGTATGTTGTTTGTGGTTGGGGATAGTATTGATGTGTAATAGTATTTCTGTAGTTGATATATTCTTACTTGTATGCAAATAGTTTTCTATATTAGTTTGCATGTAAAGTGTTTGAATAAATGCTTCCATACAAATGTAATAGTATAGTAGTTATTTGTGGAAAATGTAAAAGTATGGTAATTGTTTGAAGAAAATGTTATTTTTTCTTGGATGGGATAGTATTGTAGTATGATAATATGGATGTAGCTGATCTATGCCTATTTGCATGCAAATAATTTGAAGAGTTGCATGTAGGGAATTTGAAAGGTTGCATGCAAGGAATTTCAAAACTTGCATGTAAGGAAATGGAAAAGTGGCATGTTTTTAGTTATTATGTTACAATTGGAATAAGTGCAATGTTTTTGACTTAATCTCATACAAAATGTATGAGAAATAAAAATCAATTTCTTTTCAGGTATGGTTAAATTTAGTAGCCCTTTGGAGATCCCATTTCCATAACTGGACATTGGAGATTGGGCCATTCTAGTAGCTTCCTCCTTCTACCTTAGTGTGGACCATGGATAGTAAAGGGGTATGCATATAGGTTGTTAGTATTGGTGAATGTTGATTTCAATTAATAGACATGATGTCTTGATTTTTTTAACATGTGACTGACTGTTTATGAATTATATATCGCTTATATGTTGATTTCATGATACCTACTTACATTCTTGTATGTTAGGTTAGATTATTGAATATTTTGATTACATGCATCAGTCTTGTAGGTTGATTACAAGAATTGATCAATTATATTTGACTACATGCAGTTATGAATATTGGTAGTTGGTTTGGCATTGCTTATGCATACTATTAGTTGCATGTGGCGATGTGTACAATGGAGTAATGGTTGTTGTTATGCATGTGTGGTCTTGGTTATAGTATGAATGAATAGTAGGTCAAACGGGCCTTGTGAATTCATGGTATGAAAGTTAGGTCATCATAGTGCTATTAGATGTTATGATGCTAATATGTTGGCTGAGATAGAGCAGGAGATGCAAATCATTATAATGATATTGCGGCATTGGACTTTGGGATAAGAGCAAGTCATCATACAGGTATTGTATGTTTGGCATGCATATATGTAAGTTAAGGATTATTATATGCATTAGGTTTATATAAATTATGTTTATGAACATGTATTTGATGTTATGGTTACATTAATGATAGATGTTAGATGATGAGTGTGGCTATATTCACATGTGTCAGATAGTGAAGAATGATAGTAGCTTGTAGTTGTATGCATTTCTATTGTTGTTTTATATTAGATAACCTGATGATTATGCTATATGTTGCTAATGAGTATGTTATAGGTTAACTTGTTGATTTTTATATGATAGTTAGCTTGATGATTCAATTTTATGTTGTTGATGAGCATGATATATAGCTTATTGTCGATATATTCTATTAACTTGATGAAAGGGGCCATTTCATTGCGATATTGATGTTATAATTTGGATTGGTCATATGCATGATGGTTATGTTCATTTCCTTGAAGATCTTGATGTTATATGTATTGTGTTAACCTGGTTTGACCTACGCATATGGTTATGGTTTTGATATTCACGTATGAACCGACATATTTGTGAGATGGTGTCATACTAATCTAGATTGACTTTGCATATGTGTGAATGATAACTATGTATGAATTTATGATGTAAACATGTTAGTTAGATATTGTTATGGATATCGTGATATTATGAGTGCTTGAGCTGATGTGTTGTAAATTTATATCGTGCGAACTAGATTGATTGTGCAGACAACATCACCTCCACTGATATACATTAAGGTATGAGTTCTCTTATGTCATATATTTGGTGCTTGGTTGTTTGATCATGACATCTATTTGGTGTTTGAGTGTTTGGTGCCTAGTTGATTTATTTAACATGGTATGAATGTTTGATGAATTGCATAATATGAGTATGTGTTCAAATGATCTTGTTTTAAGATGATTGTACTAAAATATATTTGTTGAGACAGTTGATATGTAATTGAATGTAGTTGATAATTGTAGCATTCTGTTTAATGACTATGGATTATGACATGATTGTTTGTAAAAGTTGATTTCAAATTGATAAATATGATTGTCTTGATATTTGGAACATGTTTTTGACATGTGTGAGCATGATGCAGGGAGTTTCATGGCAAGAGAGGTTGCTATGAAATCTTGAAGAAGGCTCGGGTTGAGATTTCCCTGGGAAAAATGGGGATTCAGTCATGGTGTTTGTTGTTAGTCTTGTGCTTTTTGCCTTTTATGAATTGTTGAGCTTGATTTGTGGCTTTGTCTATGTCTTGTGTATGGCCATACCACTTTGTTTGTGGAGTCATATTGTTATTGGTTTTTAGGTCTTCTTCTTCTTATTGTCTTCGTTCTTGCCTTTTACATTTTGAGTCTAGGGAATTAGTTGGGAAAGAGGAAAGTTAATGTAGATCGAGGAGAGATATGTGGTACCTAAAAGGTAATGTAAGATTCAGATGAAGCTCGATGCATGAGTAAGCATAGCGGAAGGTAAGGCTATGACATTCGATTGGACTGGCTGGGTCCATTGAGGTAAATGGATGCTAGCAGTGTAGACACAACAGAGGTAAACAAAAAAGCTAAAGTAAATATATCAGAGGTGTCATATGCTTTGGCTATGTTGGGAACGGTTGCTCTCAATGTCTGTGCATAAATAAGGAAGTTCTCTTAACCTAGACCTTATGTTATCTGGTAATTATTTTATGATCATGATTATGTTGAAGTTTATATATGTATACATGTATGTATGTATGTATGTCGTTGTCTTACAAGATCATTATTATTTTATACTAATGTTTATATATGCATGTATGTATCCATGTATCTATGTTACTGTCTGACAGGGTTTCAGGGATCATTCTTGTGGAGGAATGATTTCTTATGCAGGAGAACGACATGAGGAGGTTGCTGCTGTTACAAGGAATCAATTGGGAAGAGTAGTCACAACAAATATACGAGGTCAGTATCATGTTGATATGATTTTGTATGGTATACTTGCATTATGCCTATGTTTATGTTATGATAGGTAATGTTGAAGGATACATCAGCAAAATGAAAGCAGTGTGGTCTACCACATGTTAGGATAAGCATGGATGAGATCCCGAAAGCAAGGTGTCTTGGTAAGGGATAGTGTGGTTTTGGATGTATGGTACTATTATTGAGCATACGATGTATATGTTGTACATGTTGCATCTATGATGTGTGAAATTGTGGTGTTGTGTATACATAGCATGTGTACATGTCATTTATGCAATGTTATGTACAAGATTGTATAAATAGGGTTGTGCGAATATTTCATATGGGGTGTTGTATACATATTGTACTGTCTTCATGATGTATATGTGTCATGTGTGCATATGGTGCTCTATGCATGTTGGATATTGTGGTGAAGTAAAATTATAAGTGCGGACACAAACAAATTCCTCTAGCCCAATAATGGGTCTAGCCACAACTGATACATTCTATGGAAGATTTCCTTAGGTTAGAACCAATTAAGAGGGCCTACCTCTTCGTACACTTATCCCTTTTGATGATGTCCTTGCTTGCTTGCTCCAGTTATCTCTCACTTCCTTCTTCAAACACCTGAAACAAGTAAACAATAGCAAACAACAACTGTGATAATAGACAAATTGTAATTCAACCTACTTAACAAGTCAAGAAACACTAAGCCATGAATATGTGAGATGAAAAATCATGTTGGAAATCAATCGATAGTTGCATATATATTGAATCAAGAAGAGATTACAACCATTGTCTTGACGCTGCAGTTCTCCACTAACAAGACCAGGTTCCCACACACTTTTGCTAGCATTCCATGATGGCCTCAATCAAAAATAGTTTTAAGGCTCTTCCCTTTAGGCTTCACTCTGAACCAAATCACACTTCTCCCTCACACAACTAGATAGCTACAACTATGAATAGCTTGTTGTTTACTCCAAACCAAAATAGCAATAGCACACCAACATTAACACTCCAACACTATCTTGTGCATTGGAAGAATGGAAGTTTATATAGGATGAATGGATGGGAGATGGATCTTCTTCTCATGGGAGAAGGTCTTATCCCTTGAGGTAGTTCCATCATTATAGGGGAAAGGAACCCAAACTGACATCCTCAACCCCATCCAGCCAAACCATTTACCAGAATTCTGTTACGAAGCTTCTAGAGTTGGAAGCCTCGACTCTTTATTTAAAAAACTTTCCATAAGAGGACCAACGTCACTGGAACAAAGTCGCTCCAGTAGGCTCTAGGGACAATTTTAATCCCTACATATTGGCACGAGGGGGACGAAGGCCATTAGCACCGGTCTTGTAAACTGGGAAAAAAAGAAGATTTTAGGCAAATGGTGCAAAAGGGAATTGATCTGCTCATGAAGAGGGACACAATGGGGGTTTCTTCATGAAGGGAAAGAATGTAGGTTTCACTGTAGAGGTCCTCCAGGATCAAGGAACATTGAGTACAGGGATAGTGACAAAATTTTGTGTAACAGATGCCCCCTAAAGTGTGAAGACCGAACTAGAGTGAGGGATGAAATGCTTTATGAATCAGTGCTGGGAACCGTAGTCTGCCATCGAAAAACCTGCAAGAAAGTACATACACATATGCATAACTAAGAACTCTTTCAAACGATACATGAATCGTGGCATGGACGTAGCCATCCAGAGAATGATCATGTAAATGGATCCAGGTATGGGCATAGCCATCCGTCAAAGAGGATCATAATGAAACCAAGGTATGGTTGCAACCATCCAATAATGAGAAGGATCACATATGATAACTCATGGTATGGTCACAACCATCCATCTGAAAGAGACATGCATATCAACATAACCATGTCACATCACTTCACAACCTGGAATTTTGTGATCTAGTCTAGGGTCTTGCACTCCAACGAGATCCGATCAAAGCACAGATTCTAACATGTGAATAAATGTGTTGACGTCGAACAGGCTAGACAGTCGCTTGATTATCAGTCAATGACGTAAATTGTTAATAGGTGTGAGAGAAACCACCAATAATGACAATGGTCCTCAAGGTACTATCAGCATAATTCATGGAATGTGAATAGAGGAACTGAAGTCGAACACCGGTGAAATCACTCGATCGAAAGCTAATGATGTGAAATTTTCATCGAGTGCGAAGAACTTGCCATTAGGGCATGCAAGCTCTAAGGTACTGGAGGGGAGTCTCTAGGTCAACTTCCCAGATAATGAGCTGAAGTCGACAGAAAATGACTGTGTCGAAGGAGGGCCATAATGTTTCCCACATCATCAACATGAGATGAAAGGATACAAAATGATTTTGGGCGATATAAAGAATAAGAGGTAAGTGTAACTACATAAGGTCAAATCTTGAACATATCGGCGACACAACTGGAAGTTTGGAAACTTTTGGATCCATAGGGTCGGTGGTCATGATGACATGGCAGAGATCAATTTGAAGGCAAAAATGTACGTCCCAACCCAGGAAAGGTCAACGATTGAAAGGAGGATATCCCAACCCAACACGAGGTAGAAAGTGTCATGTTCAAGTGTGAGCTACCGACACCACTGATTAGATTTCCAAATTTCCCCCCACCATTTCTAGCTAGTACCCCATTATTTTTTAATTGCAAGCTTAAAGGGGATAGCATATGCTTGCACTGTAAGTTCATCCTTCAGACGAATCTGACCTAGTAAGTTTAATGAGCCCTAGGAAGGAGAAGCTCATGTTCATCATGATGACGAATCCGAGGCCGTTTAATAGTTTAACGAGTCCGACAAAGGTGCAACTCGATATCTTTTTCATATTTAGAGAGTTTGAAAAAGACACATAAAATAAAACTCCACATGGTCCCTTTTCGTACATTTGTGTCTCTCGAGCCTGAAAGGGTAGAAAATGATACTTGAGAGAACCACTTGACCATTTCAGTGAAGGAGTGCATTTTTCGTAAATAGTGCCTCGTAGCCCAAAAAATGGTTAAAATTATACTAGGTGCACCACGTTTTGCATCCGTTAACGAGTTGGAAATCATAAGGGTTCGACCATCTTTTCGATTTTAAAGGGTCGAAAAAGAGCTTGAAAGCAAACCCCCCATTTTATTCTCTTTTACGAGTTAAAAGGGAAAAACACTGAGCAATCTTTTCATATGAGCTTAACGAGTCAGAAAAAGAGCGGAAACGTGACTTGTCATCATCGCCAAACATCCATCACCTGTCGTTGTGCAAAAAGGTAAAGTGTATTATCTACTTTTTGAGGCAAAATAGGTTAAAATATTTACAAAAACCTGATATTTTCATGAAAAAATGAATAAAGAGGAGAAAGGTAAATATATTTTTACCATTTACCATTTTACCTTGCTATGAAAACGTTTTAATCACTTTTTCCCTAATTGTTACGGAGCAGATTGCGGGAGATCCGGGAGGTCAATCATCGAGTCGCCAGTTATAGGTAAAAGCCAAAGCCCTAAGCTCCATTTTCATCTCCTTTATTCTTGTTTTTAATTTTTTTTTTTGATTTTCTGAGGGGTTTATACAAACACTTTTTCGCCCTCGTTCTCAGTGACTTCCGGGCATGGAATCACACCAGTCGAAGATGATTAACAAAGCCAATTGCACCATCAACACAAATATTTTTAAAACAAGTGCATCGGTGCTGTGAATAGGGAAAAACTTTATTTCCTCAAAAAATCACCGTTAAAACTCAAAATTTATGGGCCAAGCATGATTGTTGACTCAAAGTAATGGCTTTTGTAGGAAAGAATCACCAAAAATGGTGGACTGGAAAGAATGGGAACATGACGATGTGGACACCCAGGTAATGAATGATCTGAATTTTCTGAACGATTTGAGGGCTTGTGGGCTCCTCAAATTCTTTCTCACGCCAGGGATGCGGGCCCAACCTGAGTTGCTTCAGTACCTGATTAGTCTTTGAGACATTAATTGGGAAATATTTGTCATGGTGACCAAGAACTGGAGTTGGAAACTTCAGATATATACTTCATCACTAAATTTCCTGAAGTGGGGAACCAGTTAACTTGTATGGGTCATGACCGATTGGGGCAAGCATATCTTCATTGCTTGCTGAACATTGCCCTGAGGCCTTGAAATCCAAAAGTGGGAAGATTGAGATTTTCAGTGTTCATGATTTGACACTGAGAGTGCTTCTATTGACCATCAATAAAGTGGCGGGGTCCCAGGTAGAACATGAGACCATATGCTATCGATTGCACAACACCTACGATCTTCAACTGGGTAGAGGCCATGAAGACCAACATAAAGCGCCAACTGTCTAAAGCTAAGGTGAGGAATCTAAAGCAATTTTTCATTAAATCTGTGATCATGACCTTCTTCTTCAAATGGGTGCCACATTTCTAGTATCAGCTGACTGAGGTAGATCCTCTTATGCCCCGTGATCTGTAAATGGCCCGCTGGAATCGTTTGATCCCCAGGATCACTGGGGGTTAACACATGTCATACAGACCTACATTCTTTTCATGGCTACGACAAGAGAAGATTGTTATGGAGGACTGGCCATACAGTGGCACTGACTTCCATGGAGATCCAAACATGCCCTTACCAGATGGAGAGGATTTTGACAATGAAGGTAAAAAATCAACTTTTTAATTTTGAGATTTTTTAATTGTTTTTGGTATATGTGCCTATAAAATTTCTCTTGTTAATGCAGATGTTGGACTAGAGCGACCTGCTAGGATGTCCCCAATAGCCAGGCACATCCCCCACCCGATTGATGTTGTCACTTCTTATCAAGAGAGGAGTGACAAGGAGGAGGAGATCGCGAGGAACCTTGAGGGGTTGACTCGTGGTATCCCGGAGTATGCTCGAGTAGAAAGCATTCCTCGTCAGTACGCGAGACACATAGTGAGAGTCTCAGATCAGATTCATTGATTGCTGACTCATGTTGCATGAGCTGTATCATGCTACCATGATCACCATGCTGATTAGTTCCTAGGTCTAGCATTTACATTTTCGAGGCCTATGTGCCACAGATATATGAGGCATTCGAGCCGCTGATGTTATTTTGGACACACATATTATTCTCTGGGGTTCTGATGTATCAGACATTATCACCATATATATATATATATATATATATATGGTGTATTTTCTCGTCTACTATGGTAGAAATGGTTTGTTTTATCTTTTCACATGTTTCATAAATGTATATCCAACACATAATTAGCTAATGCATCTGTCAATGTATTCATGCACCTAGGAATATGATGATATGTAATGTAATCAAAATGTCTTTCCAGTAGATAGATACAGAGATGCATTCTCAATATTTGAAGGTTTCTTACGGAATATTTCCCGTTGAGTTGAAGGAAAACAAGCTGTGAATCCAGGTTGACAACTAACTCTCTAATGTCAAGAGCAATGTCTTCTTACAACAATTCGATGACCATATTATATTCAGCAATGTTGTTAGTTGTGCGACCTAGAAAGATGCCTTGAGGGCTAATCAACTCACCGTTAGGGTCATAAATAGCCTATGCCACGGATGATAGTTTCCAGGTACTACGGCAAGCACCATCAGCGAAACCGATGTGAGGAGTCGCATATATCTGCAAAGCAAGAAAAGCATAGTAAACAAGAAAGTTGTTTGAAAAATAACACACAAAACCACACTGCACAAAAATGAGTGACACACTAATGTGCACAAGTAACCATGAAAGATGACCTAAGCATAGTACTCCTTGAGAGAGTCCATGTTGGGACTCGGGTAATCAATCAACACAGATGAACACCGAGTTTTACCATTATCATGAGGAGTAAGCATCGACTTAGCCCAATAATAGTGTAGAAATCATATAATTTGTTGCCACTATGCTCCCTGGGTGAGGTAGGGTTACGAGTCAGATGACAACCCCATTGCAAAAATGGGAAATCGTGAAAAAATTGGGGAGCGAGAAAAATCCTGAATCCATGAAGGGATAAAGGCACCCTTAGTTGAAATATCTTGGCCACGTCAGGATAAACTAACATGTCAATAAATGACTAAGAAGAGGACTGCTCAAGACACATAGACTTGACCGTTGGGCGAGGCAGGAATGAGAAATGATAATCAGTATCGTTCCAACGTGGGTCCTTGACAGACATGACTTCCATGATACCTTCATCAGCAAGGAAGGTCTCGGCTAAGGAATCGGGTGATTGCAAAGCGCCAAGCCATGGGGATTGAGAGTACGTATCGAGAGTGGTCTTCGATATAAAAGAATCAGAGGATGTGGAACTTGAAGCTGAGACAATTTCCACATATTTGACTTCAGCGGGACTAAGTGGCATAACCTCACCCCAGGTATCAACAAGATCTAGTGAAGGTATAACCCAAGGGTTAGATTTAACCAAGACCATGTTGACAGAGGCAACACGAGGAGGTGGGAGTGGAAAAATTCCCATTAAGGTAGAATCTCTAAAAAAACCTACCCCCACACTCTCATAAGGAGCACCAATGTGCTTTATGTACGGAACATTGTCATCTAAGGAGGAAGAGGAAAAGAAATACAGTTGTTCAATAGTGACAATCTTACCTTGATGGGGAAAATGAATCACGCGAAATAGAGAGGAGGTTACGACATGCATAGCATGGGTCCAGCTCCGGTCGAGTAGAACATTATAATTGAGATTGGCATCAAAAATCTCTACTTCGACCTGCACTGTCTTACCTTTCAGAGTAATGGAAAGGTTAGGTAAGACACCGAAGGGTAATGAATCGCACCCATTGAAAGCTTCCAAAGTGTTCAGAAATTGGTTCAAAGTAGGAGAAACTATACCCTTCCAACATGCGGTCAACATGATGTAGGTGGAAGCGCCTTCATCAATGACAGTCTGGTGGATGATCTTCTCATTGATGATTACTTGAATGAGAAAGGAAATCTAATGAGGGAGGCGCAAAACATGGGCATATCAAATTGGAATCGGTGGGATTGATGCCCCCGATAGTTGACAACAAATATTTCTGCTGTGATGGACATATTTGGAGCACCTCGAGAGCCAAAATAGCTAACGACACCTGAGCCAAATCATCAACAATATTATAGTGTTGAGTGGCTTGGGTGTTAGGATTGTACGAGGATTTCATAGCACACCTTGAGAGGGTGTTTGGATAGCGGAATTAGGGTTAGGGTGCTCAATATGAAGAGGGCCAGAAGTCGGTGTAGAAGAAGAAGGTTTGGCTTCTTTCTCTTTCCCAGTTGCCAAAGCAGGAGTTTGATAATCTTTCAATCTAGTAGCCACATTAATAGGTGTACTCATCATGAACGGTTGAGATCCTGAGGAAGCAGATTGGGGTTGGTCTATCGTTTGGGTCTGCTAAGATGGAAATGACTCTTTGAGGACAGTGGGGGTCCCTTTGAGCAAGCAGCTAACTTCAGATCATTGGGGACAATCCATAGTGTAGTGATCCTCCTCGCAAATGAGGTAGGGATACTTAGGTTTCTGTTGTGAAGATTCGCCAACAGACGATTTGGGAGGACCTTGTTTTGGGGCATCTACTTTACCCTTGACTTTTCCTTTCTTCTTACCCTTCAAGGCTTTTTCCGCTGTGGTAGACTGGACAGTGTGGACCTCTGAGGTTTTACAAGGGCCAGGTAGGTTTTTGGACGAACTATTAGGAGCAACACTTGAAACCAACTTCTATTTGGAAGAAGAGTTAGCAGGGGACTGGGATATTGAACCAATAACTCCATCAAGGGGAGGTACAGCTTGTGACTTTGATGCTACGGGATTGGAAGATGGCCATGCAGCATTAGGTAATAACTCATACAAAGTGCCATACTAAGAGTAAACTAGATCCAAGTACTAGGCATGAGCGATGGCGTGCTCTTCAGTGACGCATCCACCCATAGCTATATCGCAAACAATTAGGGCCATGAATGATTTGGTAAACCATTCAGTAAGCAACTAATCAGCAATCTCAAATTTGATCAGGCAATGTCTACATCTCCATTCATGGATATGATTGGAGATGTGTGTCGCAGTATCTTTCTTAAGCGATGTGAGAAAATAGGTGCCACTTTCATAGCGAACCAATAACTGAAAATGTGTGAGGAAAGCCATGGCTAAAGAGTTAAAGTCATGGTAAGTACATTGAGGTAGCTCGATGTACCACTTGGCTACAACACCCGTGAGGGTTCGTTGGAAAATATGGAGATGAATGGAATCGTCAATGTATGAGTTTGATAAGAACCAGAGGTGATATGTCATCACATGGACCTGAGGATCTTCTTTAGCTTTCCCACTGAACTTTGGACAATCACTTGGTATCTTGGATGACACTGGAGGCCAGTATGACGAATGAAGAATTGGATCATTTGTAAGGTGAGATACATCTGGCAACTCGAGTGTGGCCAAGAATGGAAATTGGGTGTCAAAAGGCATGGGAGGTCAAGAAGCGGGTATGAACAGAGAAGCCCATCCCTGTTGGTAAGGATTTTGGCCCCACAGTGGGGGATTTTAGCCATATGGCATCTCAGGCTTCCCGCATTTCAGATTACGTTAACCATAGAGAGGATTTTGACCTTGAATACCTTGGAATTGTCTAGCCATAGGTTGCTGATAAGCAACATATGGGTTAAAAGGCCATTGAGCCTATTGACATTGGACATATGGGTATTGGACATGTTGTCCTTGAACATACGGGTGATGAACCTGTTGTCCTTAAACAAGAGGATTTGGACCTGATGTCCTTAGGCATAAGGTTGATAGACTTATTTCCCTTGGACATAGGGATTTTGTACCTGCTTCCCTTGACCAAAAGTATTTTGAACCTGTTGACCTAGGGAGTTAGGGTTTTGGGCCTGCTACTACAGGACCTGACCTTGACCCTGGCCTTGGAAGGGTTGACCCTGCTGATATGTATACAAGGGTTGTTGCTGCCCTGGTTGGTTTTGTTGTTCCAAGGGTTGACCTTGCGATTGCAAAATTTGTCCCTGAGGCTGCAGAGGTTGGCCCTACAAGGACATGGGCTAGGAGGTGTGCAGAGCATTTTGCATCTGTTGTTGTGCAGTTTGTTGTAACTGTTGCAAGGGTTGACCTTTAGGTTGTTGCAGTTGACTTTGCTACGAGATCATTTTCTCTTGTGATTATGCGTATAACCCTTGCTACAACAAATGTTTCCCTTTGGGTAACAAAGGTTGCCCTTGTTGTTGTATGGGTTGTCCTTACTATTATAAGGGTACTTAAATAGTGCTCGAGAAATTTCCAAACTAAATCTGGCCATAACCACCCTAGAAGGTGGATGAGCCCGGTTGAATGTACTTCCCAGACTAAAGGGCATAAGGTTGATTAACCATTCCTTGAGAACCATATGGAATGTAAGGAGTTTGGTATTGGACCTGAGCCCCATAGGGCTGCTGATACTGAAAATTTCTTGATCCAGACGGACCAACGGGATTTTGAACTAGTTGGTACTGGACATTGCTTGATTGGGTAGGATCAACAAGGTTATGAATAATACTAGAAGAAGGTTGGTTCATACCAAGCATGTGATCCTCTGAGCCACTCACATTGGTGGCACATGACACCATAGAAACATTCAGGTTTTTCCCCTCAGGCAGTGGCACAGCTTAGCCACTGAATAGAGGGATGGAGGAACTGACAGAGACATTCTTCAAAACTATCGATTGTGCCTGATGGGTAACTGGGATTGATGATACAAGGGTATATGGAACAGTGGGTTGCACCGGGACTGAAGTAACATCCTGTTGGGAAGTCGTGTTCGCAACAAACGGACCTGAAGTAGGCATGGCACCTGACACCCAAACAAGCTTATGGTAAAGTGATGAGGCACCAGGTGTACCTAAAACCAATTGTGCCAAAGACACATAGTTGGGTGGAAAACTAGCGGGAATACCCCCTGTATAGGGGAAACCCTAAGAGGAAAAGGCAGCTCTTTCTCCTTGGCAGTGTGTGGAGTATAAACTTCGGACTCTTTCGAAGAGGTGACTGGAGCATCGCCTTCGGGTTCCATATCTAAAAATAAATGATGACGAATGGCCGAAGAAGTACGAGGAGATAGTTTCAAGGGAACACCCAGCTGGTCGTATAGACTGTAAGGATGCTGCAATGATGTCACAAAAGGGTCAAACAGATGATTCAGAGGGTAGATAACCTATCCAAGATGACCATTAGTGGTTGGCGAGTTCTCAGGGGTTTGAACGGGATTGTCCAGAGATTCCAGACCAAGATCAGTAGCTGACCCAATATCGAAAGTAGGTGGAGGATGAGATGATAAAGGTTGAATGCTCAGAATAATTCCAATTTCAACACCTTGGTCCTTGAGTGACTATGGTAATTCAGGAAATAGATCCTCACACAATCTTTCAAATGGAGGAGAGGAAGAGGAACTGGGTGAACCAGATGGTTCAGCCACAATGACCTTTGTCTTAGTCAACAGAAAAAATTAACTTCAAAGCTTTAATTTTTTTTTAAAGGGAAACTCATGATTTGGTCTCAAAAAAGACTAATAAGGTGTTTTCGGATCATGGGCAATCAATTATTAATACGCATAAAATGCTAGTGCCCTTTCATTTCTTAAGAGTCGAGAAAGAAACAAAGATGACTCTATCACTTTTGATTCGAAACGAGCTCAAAAGGAAAAGTGCTTGAATGATATTTTAAATTTAATGAGTCAAATATATTAAATGACTACTTTGGATGATCTAGGTAAACAAGATTACCAGGAAACCGTGAAATGCATAATACCTCTTGGAAAACCAAGAAGTACGAGCAGGAAATCTCCTCGAATGTTGTGTTCGGTGTATCACATTTGCAAGGCAGTTGACTCGGCTTCTTAAGGATAAAGGATTGCAGCCTAGAGGGGTCTCCCATTATATACTTGACAGTACAAGGAGCACAAATACATACTAGCATTGTCTAATGCTAAAGCTAATGACAGCTTCTTGGTTTAAAGACACCAGAACATGTCTCTAGCCTAGACCTTCTAGATATGATCGTTACATGTCAAATGCGCCTTAGGTTACTTGAATTCATTTTAAAGTTTATCTTGAGTTATGTTTCATTTTTCAAGTCTTAGTGATGCAACTCGAAAAACCTTAAATGCAACTAAATGAGACAAGACCCTTTCAATTCGATGAAATGTCTACACTAGAGAGGGTAGAAACTACTTAATCAAATGCAAACAACCAAGAAACTAAAAAAAAAAAAAATGATCTTTCACTACCTTACTTTTTCGAAAAATAAACTAATGAAAAATGCATTCCAATTCCTAATTTCCTGACAAGCACATATCAAATAGTCCTTTCAAAAGAAAAAAGAGTTCTTTTCCTTTTTCAAATTCCAATGCAATTCTAGCCTTTTAGTTATGCAAGCTATCGTAGCTTAATGATGCAACAAACAAGAATTTGATACTTTTTCATGAAATAACGAAATAAATTTTTTGCGTACAACTCTTCAATGAAAACTTTTTTGAGACAATAAGCTCTTCAAGCAAATGAAATCATGAAAAGAAAGGCTCATTCAAACTAATGAAGCACCAACTTTACCAACAACAAGACAAGCAATACGATCCATGCCGGAAAAGAAACATTTTGACAAGCAAACGAAAACTTTTCAAACTTGTGTAATGGAAGTCAAAGTCAGAAAAGGACTGCAAACGAAATGTGAGCAGTAAACACACCTACAACCCAATTCACTGAGTTCACAAACAGCTGAATGGACGAAAATCTAGATGTCCTGGTGTCACTGACCACCCAATAACTCAAGCAATCAAGCAAAAAGATGATAAGCCAACAAGAAAACAAAACCAAATGAAAAGTAGCTTTCTAGTCAGGGAGAAAACGGTCTAAAAGGCTTACGGGGTCAAAATCATAAGACTGGAACACACTGACCAAGATTAGGGACAAACCCCTAATCTTTACTTACAGGCATCGACGTGACTGCCTAACTGAAAACAAGTGCCAGAGGCTGGTCGACACAATTGTTTCTCAGAAAATCGCACTGATCGGCACGACTGTCAGTAGATTAAGCGCACTGATTGAGGGAGCCAAGAAAAAAACAAAAAAAAATTGAAACAGAGACCAGATCTGCTACCATGAATTTCCAGGTCAGGCCAGTAAGCAGGAGAAAAGAAACAGAACCAAAGGGAAAAAGTGGAAATAGAAAAGTTCACACGGAATCATGAAATCCAAGACAAACAAAAGGATTGGTTCCCCAGTATGGTCACCAATTTGTGGTGAAGTAAAATTATAAGTGCGGACACAAACAAACTCCTCTACCCCGATACTGGGCCTAGCCACAACTGATACATTCTATGGAAGATTTCCTTAGGTTAGAGCCAATTAAGAGGGCCTACCTCTTAGTACGCTTATCCCATTTGATGATGTCCTTTCTTGCTCGTTCCAGCTATCTCTCGCTTCCTTCTTCAAACACCTAAAACAAGTCAACAACAACAAACAACAACCATAATAATAGACAATTTGTAATTCAACCTACTTAACAAGTCAAGAAACATTAAGCCATGAATATGTGAGATGAAAAATCATGTAGGAAATCAACTGAGAGTTGCATATATATTGAATCAAGAAGAGATTACAACCATTGTCTTGGCGTTGCGGTTCTCCTCTGACAAGACTAGGTTCCCACACACTTCTGTTAGAATTCCATGATGGCCTCAATCAACAATAGCTTTAAGGTTCTTCTGTTTAGGCTTCACTCCAAAAAAAGTCACACTTCTCCCTCACACAACTAGATAGCTACAACTATGAATAGCTTGTTGTTTACTCCAAACCAAAATAGCACTAGCACACCAACATTAACATTCCAACACTAGCTTGTGCATGGAAAAAATGGAGGTTTATATAGGATGAATGGATGGGAGATGGATCATCTTCTCATGGGAAAAGGTCTTATCCCTTGAGGTAGTTCCATCATTATAGGGGAAAGGAACCTAAACTGATATCCTCGACCCCATCCGAACAAACCATTTACCAGACTTTCGTTGTGAAATTAGATGGAAGCTTCGACTCTTTATTTAAAAAAAATTCCATAAGAGGACTGACATGACTGGAACAAATCTCATTCGCTCCATTCGGCACTTTGGAAAGTGTTAATCCCTACATATCAAAGTGAGGAGGACAAAGGCCATTAGTGCCGGTCTTGTAAACTGGGAAAAACAGAAGATTTTGGGGAAATGGTGCAAAAGGGAATTGATCTACTCATGAAGAGGGACACAATGGGGGCTTCTTCATGAAGGGAAAGCATGTAGGGTTCATAGTATAGGTCCTCAAAGATTAAGGAATGGGGTGTATAGGGACAGTGACAAAATGTTGTGTAACAGATATGCAGTGCTATTTACGGATGATGTTATGTACATGTTGGATATGTAGTGTTATGTACATGTGGTGTTGCATGCATGTTGTACATATGGCGGTATGTACATATGGTGTTGTCTGCACGATTGTACAAGTGGTGTTGTGAGCATATGGTGTCATGTACATGTTGTACATAGGGTTCTATCAACATGCGGTGTTGTGTACATGTCGTGTATGTGATGCTATGTACATATGTTGTCACGTACGCATCATGCATGTGGTACTGTGTACACATTATACAAGTGGTGTGATGCACATGTGGCATTGTATACACATCGTGCAGGTGGTTCCATGTACATGTGATGTTGTGCACATGTTGTGCAGGTGGTGTTGTGTACCGGTGGTACTGTGTACAAGTTGTACATATGGTACCAGTGTACATGTGGTATTATGTGCATGTCATCCATGTTGTGTTATGGGCATGTAATATTATTTATGTGCATCATGTAGTCGTGGTATTGTTGTGTGTGTACTCGTTGTGTGGTAATCTGTGTAGGTACATGTATTGGGTGGTATTTCACATCAGGTATGGCTGGATGCATTGTACTATATACACTGGGTGTAGGTGTATGTGTTGTATGTCAGGTGTAGATGCATGTATTTAATGGTGTGGTATGTCGTGTGGTTGTATGTGTGTGATGCAAACTATGTGTCTATGCACATGGTTTAGGAGAAGGCATTGGGTGTTTGTTGGGTGTAGCAACCGATTGGGAGTGCGTACGGAATAAAGACAAAGGTAGAAGATAAGGATTGATGAAAGGATAAGTATCAACATTTTATTTCAGTTTTATTATGCATGTGATTTATGAATATGGTATATGATGATTATATGGGATCTATGATTTTGGTTTATGATGGTTACATGTGATTTTGATCTATGATGGTTGTGTCTGAGCTAACCTAATGTGATATCTTTATATATCTTGATTTGGTCAAGTATGCTAGCTTGAATTGTTGTGACAGGAAGTGAACATGATTGAAAATGTACCTTATTGATGAGCCACCAATGAGGTATGATGTGAATTTATTTCAATCTATTTTAAATCTAATGGAATTTATGTTCTTGGTACAGGAAGAATGAACATGCCCAGTTGGGTGGTTGAAATCAACTACAAGAATTAGCAGAAACAACAAAAGAAATTGGAACATGCAACAATATGTTGGTAAAGCACTCCAGGATTAGGGCCATTGTGGGACACTGTTAGCCAATAGTGTCCATTTATTTCCATGAGCATGCTATGACCGGTATGATGTGTTGAGGTAGGTATATGCCTTGGTTTTTGTATCTTTCGATGTGAGGAAGCCTTTCCAAAGAATGGACTACTCGGGATGGGGGTGCCAGTGGAACTTGGAAGGTGAGTGACTACACGGAAGGGATGACCAGATTCCCAAGGGACTATGTAGCAGAAAAGGGAAGGTCACGGATGGATTTGATTTGGTCATTATCATTTCCATATGGCATCAAATGCACATTGTAAGTGTGCCCTAGAACAATGAGCCGGTAACTGTTCACTGAGAGGACAAGTGGTGCGGGATTATAGCGCTGGACATTGGATGCAGATTTGAATTTGGAGTGGATTCTGGACTTCCTAGGAAGGAGGTGGATCCTAGTATTACTTTGAGGGTGGAGGTGTGAGCCTCTTTATTCCCTTATTGTGGAGGTAGGCATCATATTCTTTTAATTTTTGGTTAAGAAAATGTGCATATGTGTATATGTGTATATGTGTATATGTGGTTACTGTAAATGCCATAATGAGCTATGTTATAAAGATCCAATATACAACATGTTGTCATATTGTCATGATGTTTTGATTTTGAGTAGGTATTTCATTGTAAATACTGCAAAAAAATATGTTATAAAACTCCATGGGAGGTATGTTTTGTTTTCAGTTGTCATGTGGATATAGGTGTCATTGAACACCGAGGACGATGTTCCCCCAAGGGGGAGGGTTCTGTAATAGGCATTGTGAAAATTCCATGGAAAAATATATAAATACCACAGATGATGCGACACGTAATCCAAGATGAATGGTGAGCAAGACGTTGTAGGGGGTGTTCATTTGGTTGTTTATGGCTAAGGAAATTGACAAAGGCAATGGATAAGGCATTAAAGAGGAAAAATGGCATTTTTGGGACATTTGTTTATGAAAATAATGGAAATTAGGAGAAAAGGAAGGTGGAAGGCCACATGTTGTATGTGAGGAGGAAATTGAAGGAAAATAATGGAAAATGACGAAAATAAAGGCTTCATTAATAAAAAGGATTTTGAGGATCATTGGGCAAGACTTGGTCAGTTCAGTTTTGGAGCTCTCTCATTATTCTCTCTCTCTCTCTCATACTCTTGGAGACTTAGAGTTTTCTTGGAACACTCTTGGATGGTGTGTCATACTTGGATTCTTGGAGCAAGAAGGGAAAGGAAGAATAGGAAAGAGCAAGAAGGCATCGAGATCAACAACTACATCATATTTGCTTGCAGGTATCGAGTTGCATGTATGATTTCTTCACTAGTTTTCACATGCATGGCACATGCATGTGGTTTCTTGGTTGTGATCTATCATTGGCATGGAGGATTTCCTGGATCGAAAGTGGATTGCCTAGCCTTGCCATTTCCTTGATAGCCATGGTGATTGTAGGTCTACTTTCATTCTTTGTTTTGGTTGGTTCTCATGTTTCCTTAGCTTGGGTTGAGTTATTAATCCTGGAAGCCCTGGTTGAGAAAATGCTCTGGAAGCCCTAGTTGGACAAACACTCTAGAAGCCCTTGGTGAGTTGAGTTACTAGTCCTGGAAGCCTTGGTTGGACAAACGCTCTGGAAGCCCTGTATAAGTTGTGGGTTGAGTTACTAGTTCTAGAAGCCTTAGTTGGACAAACACTTTGGAAGCCCTGGAAGGCTTGGATGGAGACCAATCTGATGATGGCTCTCCGACTGTGAGGTGGAATCATGGTTTGATGGGTTGAGGTGGGTGGCCTCTGGAATCCCTTGATGAGTTTTTATTGATGTGTTCTATGAGATACCACATTCATGCCTGGAATATGGCACAAGGGTGATTAGTTGAAGAGAGACTTGGCTCAACCAATCTATGGTCGGGTGGAACGTGGTAGTCCCATCTTCGGTTGGTTCATTGCATTTATTAATGAAAAAAATTCATTCCCTTGATTTTCATGTGCAAATGTACTGATGTATATATGTATTTTGATGGCTGATATGTTCATTGTATTTTTGTTCCCATTATGTTTTTTTTATACGCACATTTACCTCAGAGGTTATTACAAAGGGAGAAAAAGTGTGCCTAATATTTTTCCTAAGAGTAGGGAGTGGATCACTATTATTTGCAATGACATTGGTTCTTTGATCCCAGGATTTTATCTATTCAAAAGTAAAACACAAAAAAAAAAAAACTATATATAGAAATGTGAACTAGGTGCATGCATGACTGGATATCCCCATGCATGGATGACAAAGGAACTATTTATGAATTGGTTTTGTCACTTTGTTGCATCTATACCAAGTGGTGTCACACTTGAAAACAAACACCTACTAATTTCAGATGGCCATGGAAGCCACATGGTTGTGTAGACAATTGAGGAGGCCAACAATTTTGGCATTGACCTGTTAACATTGCTGGCTCATACCACTCACAGACTACGACCCCTTGATGACAACTTGTTTGGGACTTTCAAGAACTATTTTAGGTTAGAGCAAGCTTTGTGGATGGCAAACAATCCAAGGGTGGAAGTAAATAGGTTTGAGCTAGCTGATCTTGCAAGTAAATCATTTAAAAGGGCTCCCACACCTTCTAATATCAAGGCTAGATTTAGGAGGACTGGTATATGGCCACTTAATGTTGATGCTCGTATGCATGATATCATTTGTAGAAAAGCATTTAATGTGTAAGGTCAAGAAGAAGAGAACTTAGAAGACCAAGTTGATGGTCAAGAAGATGTCGTTGTTGCTGAAGGTATAATGTCCCTTTTTGAAGGGAACTTCTATGGTAATGATGATGAACATGTGAGTGAGACGCAGTTCAGTCATGAACAAACTATCAATATCAGGGAGGCTGTCACACCCATTGAACCACTGACAATTCTTCATGTGATATTCCATATGAGGAAATTGATCAACTTAATGAAAATGCAACAGGATTAAACAATGAGAAATTGAGCATGCCAACCCAAGTAAGCCCACCATCATGGTTGGAAGAGGCCATGATGAATATCAACACACATAATGTGTCTACCACCAATAAAGAAAGCATGGACATGCCTTCACAACCATCAGAGTTGAACACCAAAATTGTTCATTATTTTGTGGACAATGGGTCAATGGAAGAGGACCCTATTCAACATGAAGTACCTAAAGATGACAACAATGTTGCGTTGTGTTATATTCTTTCCACATAGTTAACAGGGGGTTTGAGGGGTACCCGTAACCCCACTTTATGGGGTCCGGGGCAGCGCCCTGGAAAATTTTGGTTTTGGACCCTGTGTTAGGTTGGGCGGACCCACCTATGGTTTTGTGCATGATTTTCACACATGTTTTTTGGATGCGATGGTTTTGGACGCGATGGTTTTCGGTCCATGGTATTGGATGCTTCGGCATGTATAAATATGTATTGTAACATTGAAAGGAACATAATGAAAAATCAAGCTGGTAGTCCCGGTTTTGGGGTCCAGGGGAAAATCTCTGTGCATATGTGTTTTTATGTGTTATGCTCTCGCATTGTTTATTTTCTGTGTTTAGAATTCGTATGCAGGTAATTTCTGTACGGGATAAAAACCTACATTTGGTATCAGAGCTGTTTTGGCTTCAAGGGACGCCTTTGTTGCTGAGGGGTTTCGCTCGGGCCTGTGGTAGACCCTGTTCAGTGGGAGATCTGCGAGATCGATTCTGGTGGTGAAAGAAGATGGCGAGCAGCGGAAAGATAGAGATTGAGAGGTTCAATGGTCAGAGTTTTGAGTTGTGGAAACTCAAGATGGAGGATCTGTTGGTGGATAAAGATCAGTGGATCGCGGTAGATCCGGGTACGAAACCAATGGGAGTGACCGATGAAGAATGGAAGAAGCTAGATCGGAAGGCAAAGAGCACAATACGAATGTGTGTCTCAGATTCAGTGTTGTTGAATGTATCAAGGGAAGCTACGACAAAGGCTCTGTGGGACAAGTTAGGGACTTTGTACCAATCTAAGTCTCTGGTGAATAAACTATTCCTGCGGAAAATGTTGTATAACCTAAGGATGAACGATAGATACTCGGTGACAGAGCATCTAAATGCGTTTAATACTGTGATAAGTCAATTATCATCTGTTGATATTAAAATTTTAGATGAAGATAAGTGCATCAGTTTGTTGTGTTCTCTACCAGATTCATGGGATAGTCTGGTTATTGCAATAGGTAGCAATGCAACTGCT
>APFE030977306.1:0-11705 GCA_000404065.3 Pinus taeda | reverse complement strand
GGAAATAAAATTATTAAGGGCTTTTAGAAATGTAACTGAATATTGTTTATCAATCCTAATGTAGTTGGATTTGAGATCTAACCACATATGAGAGGCTTGGGTGGAAGTGAATTTTTTAAACCAATTTGTGTCAACTCAACCCTAATGTAGTTGGTTTGAGATCTAACAATGTATGAGGGGCTTGCTAGATGGGAATCTTTTAAACCAATTTATGTCAATAGAAAGTCACATATATATTTCTATGAATTATTATTTAGTATTTACATTTCTTCTACTCTTCCATTGTTATAGTTAGCCCAGTGAAAAACATTTTTTTGTGCTTAATTTCCTAACAAAATGTAGCACTGTAGAAGACTTGAACATTTTTTAGCAGGCGAGCTTTCCGTCTTTTGCCTGGCTACTATTGTCAACATCCCATTTTGATATGGCTTCTTGAAACTTATGTTTTTTTTCATACCCAAATTTTAATTTGATCTTAGGTATGTTCTTAATAATTTTATCAAAGTATGCATTTCACCATGAACATTACGCATGCTTAAATTAAAATCAGATTGAATTAACTTGATTGCATGTTCCTATTTAATATTCATGCAAACTAGTGTGGTACTCAATGGTCATTGTAGGCGTTGATGTTCAACCTTTAAACCTAGTATTCAAAATGCAGTTTATTTATAGTTCTACGGATAAAGAAGGAAATGGTATCTCTTAGTTTTCTGAATTGTTTCATTGCCATATTGTTCGACTACATCATACCAACATATCTATCTATCTATCTATCTATATATATATATCTATAGACTATATATTATTATATATATGACTACTATCATACCATTTTGTAGGTTAGGTTTGTTTGTATCTTTAGTTTTGGTAACAAGTAGATATTTGTGAAGACATTTTCTAGAAATAGTTAGGGAATTAATTAATTCACTCGAAATACTATAACTCTAAATGTAGAAAGTTATAACATTATTGACTATGTGAAAGTCAAGATTCAACAGTAAAATTTGTTAAAAAGCAATTGCAATGTGGATGGGATTTAATTGATCAAATAAACAAAATCATTTTATGCCTTATTTTCTACCTCATCTTACAAGTGGGATACAAAGATTTATTGAGATTTGGAGTAGCAAAACCATTATTTTGAGTTGGAGAGCTCGTACACCATTGATAATATGAGGGAAAATATTTGACACAACGGTATACATCTTTCTTGGTGATGTTTAATCTTCCTAGCAAGCAAGTAGAAAATGGTTGTTGCTTAGGTTATTATAACATCTAAAATGAATCAACTCTTCACTTGGTTTTGTGTCTAAGAGATAAAATCCATATCATGGTCAAAACTACAAGTAGGAAGAAAATTACTCTTGAGGTTGAGAGGTTAGATACCTTTAACAAAGTTGAGGCCAAAGTTCAATACAAGGAAACATTTTTTTGAGATTGTAAAAGATTGATATTTGTTAGAAAGAAGTGAGAAGATGATAGCATTGTGGTCAATTATAACATTTATAAGAATCTATACTACTTTCTTGCCTTAATCTTCAAGGGGTTAAGAGGGGAAACAATATTTAATTTATTGCATTCTCTTGTGAAGACATCAATCCTTTGTAAGCACCAACTTATAGTAATTGTTGGCTCCAACATGAACTCAACCATCACTACACCAGAACATGGACTTCAAATCAGGCCTCAGCTAGATATTCAAAGACATAACTCATCCCTAAAACATGGCCTTCAAACATCAAAGCATGTCCTCTGAAACTCGGCCTTAAAACCACATAACTCATCCCCTTAAACTCGTATTTTTAAAAGAAAGTATTCATCCTTGAAAAAGATAAATAAAACATACAAAAGATCTTTCCCAAGCAAAAAGAAAAAAATCCTTCAAATATGTGCCAAAAACCTTCCATAGAGAACTACTTCAACACAGATGCACTTCACTTCTTCTTAGTTCATGAGGTATGAACCTCAGACCTTCTCCCTGGCTCTACTAAAACTAGAACCAAATCATTGAGTCGAGTGGTTAGAGAAGTTCGTTTTCACACCTATTTATTTGTGTTTGGATTTTGGGTTAGGGTTGACCTGTCCACTAGTTGGGATGACTTGCTCAATTGGCATAACATATAGTGAGTATTAAAAAATTCATTTATCATCAACTTTGAGAATTTATAAAGAATGCCATATATGATTGGAACGGTCTTGGAAACAACTTTCTAACCATATATCTTATGCTCCCATTTGAGCTGGGTATTTGGAGAAAATTAACCTTCAAAGGTAGAGTACCTAATCAGTTGGGTCATATTAAAAAAATATTTGATATCTCCTCATTCCTATAGAATTAGAGGGAGTTCCATATAACGTTGGAAAAGTATCATAATATCTTATTTGACTAGATAATTTACTCTTTCATTTGGACAACCTTTGACATCAACAACAACCATTTTCAACACTCACCACTTCTAAGTTAAGCAAATGAAGAATCTTCTATTCTACATGTGTTGTGATGTCCATATGAGCGAGCCAGTAATAGGTCTAGTTTTATGGTGATTGGTTTGCAAATACCCATTAGATGAAATTTCAAATGTCAGTGGAACAAGATGATCCATGTTCATGTTCTAATTTTCTCTCTTCCATTTGGTTACTGCCATTTGAAGGGGATTAAATTTGTTATAATTCTCGACCCCATTACAAGCAACTTGTCTACCATAACACTGATACCAATATTCTCATCATGATTTGGCCTTGCTTTCCTCCATCCCAAGTTACCAAACCTTATATTCACTACAATGTTCATATCATCTAACCTCATATCGAACTCTTGGATTCCATGCTAAAGAAAAGCAAAATCCTCTGCCATATGTGCATTGTAACCTAAAGGTATAATTCAGTGGAGGAAACCAACACATTGATCTGAAGAAAAGAAGAAAATAAGCATGATGGGAGAGATATTGACCTCTAAAGGTTGGGAGAAGCAACTATGGTGATCTGAAGCATTTAATATTAAAATGAAACATGGGCATATAGTGTAAGACCTCAAAATAAAACAGTCATGTCCAGTGATTCCCAACAATGTAAGGCCCACCACCCTTGTTGCTATGCTACCTCTTGATGCCATTGATCCTACTCCAAAATTGTACACCGTTTGGGTTTAAGCTCATTTGTGAGCAATTGCTAGTGGTGGTGCTAAGCTATTTTTCCTCCTCTTTTTCGCTCCACGCATCCTTGGCTACCACCCTTGAATGTTAATCAGGTGCTCAATATTTAGCTCAAAACCTCAATGACCGCACCCGTCTCGGAAAAAGGATCCGAATGCAACTCGTTTCACTGAAAATCGAGTTCATATGAGGAAGATGTCACGTTCCGTCCACTTTTCCAAATAGAAGAAATTTTTAAAAAAATTGCACAGTCAATAGTCTGTACTGCTGATGTGGCAAGTGACTGTGCAAGGTCAACATTGGTCAACAATTCAATTAGGCCTCGACAAGTGTCATATTTTTGTTAGTTATCAAATATGGTGATGTGGCATAATTTTTTTGGTTAATGGGGGACGAATGAGGAGGGGACAAGTGGCAAGCCTAGAGGTTGCCATGTCTCCCTCCCAAAAGGTCAGCTTAGTGCGCAGTGGAACAAATTTTGTGGCAGGCTAGGTGGTCGAACATGGGACCTATACTAAACAACTGCAACACATTTCCATTACACCACCACATTACAACTTAACCGTTATGTTTACCGCACCTATTTCAAGTTTAATGTAATGCAAGTTGGGGGTTAGGAGGGCCAACCCGCAGGCCAACCCTCCCATGTGAACGCTCCATTGGTGGTTACGGTCATATGTATTCAATAGTCACCATAAATTGTGCCACATAAACCATAACCATTAGAATTATGCCATTGCATGTGTCCGCCTCCACCAACACCACCAAAGTTAACGGTTATTAAAAATGTGGTTTGCGTTAATCACGTTTAGTGGTTAATTAAGTGCGTTTTAAAATTAATTAACTCTAGTTTAACTTGGCAGAAATTATGGCAGACCTCCAGAATTGGTGCTAACTCCAGTTTTAGTGGAGTCAATTGGAGTTCCTCCAGTTTTAGAGGATTTTTCCTAGGGAAAGCTTTTTTGACCACAACTGGAGGAAAATTTGAACAAATTGAGCTAAAAAAAAGGTGTTCCTAGCTAATTTGAGCATCCTGAACACATTGAATAAGGTTTAAGGAGCAGTATAGCTTTGTAAACATTTTTTTTTTTACCACATTGAGCTAATACAGAGGCCCAGACCATGGATGCTAGACCAAGGAGATGTAGCTCAGGACGGGTGAAATCCTTCATCGAAACACTGTGTTAAGAGTTCATGTTGATGGTTTGCTGTACTTTTCATTAATTTTTTGAACACTTGTTTTTAATGCTATTTTTCTCATGTATTTCACCTAAAACTTGATAAAATTTACATGTTTCTAATCATGAACACCATAAGAGAAACATGCACAAGAAGCAATTGAAAAGCATTTGCTTGTAAATCTGAAATTGAAATTAGCACAACAAAAAAAACATTCAACAACATATCAAGTAGCTCAACAAGTTGAGTTTAGAGAGTTGGAGAATGTGAAAAACTATCAACTTCCAATTTGAAAATGCAATCATTGAAATCATATTGAACTAAGTGGAATATTCAAAAATCATGAGAACTTAGTCAGTTACAACTACCTCACATGGAAATGGTCATAGATGAATGACTTACTTAATGTATTTGAATCCCAAAAGACGATATCTAATATAATGCACTGCAAAAACCCCTCAATACTTAAATAGTTCAATACTCTAAATTAATAATTTTGAAAGACTTTGGATTCATGTAGAATGTCTTTATAGGATAAGAAACAACAATATATCGGTAGGTCAATAGAAAATTTATGACATAAGAAAGTTGAAACACTACCCACAATATAATTTACCAACTGCAACAATTTTTTTAACCATGGTAGTATACCTTCTCTATAAATAATTTAATCTCAAGATGACGTACCTGTAGAGAATGTTTAGTAACATTAATTGGAAAATATTTTTTACATTGAAATGAATCCACTAGACTTTGCACCGACCAATCATTTAAATGTGTCCATAAAAAAACATATCATAAATTAGGTAACTCACAACAGTTATAATAGCCGAAGAATATACCTACCTAAAAGACACCATAGATGCTTGCCGTACCACAATCCAATTAGAAACATGAACATGTTGAAAGGTATGCTATTTGTTGAACTTAATTAAAAAGAAAAATATGTATCATTTAAAATATAAAATAAACTTTACATGAATTTAATAGTATGTAATTTTCGTTTTCCAAAAGGAAAATGACACATGTATTCCATGTGAAAATGCATATCAATGGATTCCAAAAATAACTTCATAAGTTACCTTCATAGCACTACCAACTTCCCCCGATGGGGGTGCACATGCATTGGTACAAATGGCATGTGATCAGCCATCCAGGCCTACCTCCCCTCCATGTGAATATTAATGTTGCAGTGATGACAAGACTCGATACTTACTCCTCTAGCGTGACACTCCTCCTCAAGCACTTTGAGGATAAATGTGAACCTTTGTACATGATTTAGCTCAATTTGACAGTTTGGGCAATGAGTTTGGCTGGTAAGGAGTTTGATAGAAATTAGGTTTGTCTTTATGGTGCCTCACAGGGGCTATGGCCTTGGGTGAGGAAGGAAAAGGACACTTGTAGTAGCTTGAAGTGGTTCGACATCAGTCTCCTAGTCTACCCTTGGGACCATGGTACAAAGACAGTCAAAAGTCTAGTTCTTCTCCCTCGCTTCTATTGGCAACAAAGACTTTTCATCACTCTGCTAGCTCCTGGACCCTCTCTTGCTTGAGAGAACTGCCACAGATCTTTACAAGTGCATGGATTTTTATTTGGCATCTGGTATTTTATGCTTTGAGGTCGGGTCTCGCCCTTAGCCCGGGTGACATTTACGTCTCTCGGCCAACATTTGGGGGTGGGGGTTATGTTGATGTGCATCCTTGGGGAGGTGTCTTAGAATTATTTTACTCTGGAACCTATGTTGGGTAAAATTGAGCCCTTCTCACCTTATTGGTAGTACTATAGCAGCGTTGGATACATTGTAGCACCCCCTGTAATGATCCCCATCCCCCTCGTAGAAATTTTGTCAATAGTTCTGGTTTCTTCTTGTGTCTGTCGCAACATGCTAAGGCCATATAGCCATATGAAAATAACATATGTAAATTGTGTACGTTGGTATTCTCCAGACCCCAATCTCAGAAAGTTTGGTTGGAATGAGGAAGTGGGCAATGTTGGGAACATTTTTGTACACTATTTTATTTTGAACATCTAATGAAATCCATTTTGAAAGGAAAAAAAAAAAACAACAACAACAATACTCTCATTTCCCTATGGTGTTAAAAATGGCATGTAGATCATCGAATTTATTGAGCTCAAAATATGCCTTCCCCTCCTCTTTACCAAAGTTGAACTTCATTACACTTGTTGGATTTACTAGATCATATGGTTATGACTCCCCGCCGACTTCATCACTTTCAAGGATGAGCCCTCGACCCGCTTCCCAGGCTGTCGGGTTGTGGCATTACCTATATATATTGTTAGGCGAGGAAAGTTTGAGAAGGTAAGTGGGCTCTTGAGAAGTTACAAGTGAATAGATTAGCTTTTGTGAAGGAATTGTTTGTTACAAACATGTCAAGCGATTGCGCAAACTGTGACTACGCTGACAAGAACCACTACACGTATGTTTTCTTTTATTCTCAATTTCTTATCAATCTCTCTTCCTTTTCCTTTTAAAATTTCGTGTCATTTGTCACGATTTCAAATTTAGCTACATCTGAGCTCATTCGATTTTGTGTTGTTTTGTTTCAAAGTAAAAAGGGCTTCCAGATGGACGGTATTGTGGAGACCGCTTATGAAATGGGGTATTGAGTTATATGTAGTAGTTATAAGTTTCATTTCCATGGTTTCGAAATGATATGATAATTGAATGTATTTGGATTTGATGTGAACATGCATGGTGGAAATGTATCTATGGAGAATGAATGCAAGTGCAGCCCCAACTGCCAGTGCGGTTCTTGCAGCTACCACACCTGATTCAAAATATAGTCTCTTCAATGGTGGTTTGCAATACGGGTGTTATAAGTCCAATATAATCTCTTCAATAATAGTTGTCTCTCCAATTGGAGTGTAATAAGTCCAGTATGTTCCACCAGGCATGATGTTACTATACTAGGAATTTTAAATAAAGACTCAATTTACATAGATTTGGGATTTTTAGTGTCGTTTGTATTGTTCGTGGCATGCCAATTACTATGATACTCACCTTAAGCCATCTTTGACGCTTTTGGAAAAAATTATCTCTGGTTTGTATTGCAGGGTGAACCATATGGGGAATTCCAATTATTTAATTGAGGGATACTATTAATTGCGTTGATGTTTAGGTGCGCGAAATTTCCTTATGGGGAAGTTCATTTTTCGGAGTTCCTCTACACAATGATTCTTTGGCACAATGAAATTCAAAGTGGTGGTATCTACAAAGAATACTACGTATAAAAATTATTTGGAAGTTTGAGATCTTAACATTAATCTTTATATAATAATAATATGTTCCATACTTAATTCTTTTTTCAATACAATTTCTTAATTGTATGTTTCAATCGTACATATACTGTAATTTATGGTTGTTATTAATGATAAAACTTTTGAACCAAATTTCCCTTTTAGATAACACTTAGGCTTGGTTGATTAAATGGTCCATATGATATTGTGTAGTGATTTTTTGAACTTCTTTTGGTACATTTCGTGGTTATAACATCCTTGTACTCGTAAAACGACACTCTTGGGTCGTAGTCACACACACTACACTCGTTGCACTTGGGGAATGTGTATAAAGTGATGTTTTCATGTATAGTCATCATTGTTCAAGTATATTTAAGTTTTCTTTAGGAGTTTGTATGTGTCGTGCGTGGTTCCATGTCTAAACTCATCATGTTCACCCCTCACCTCATATTTCAGACTTCGACAAATATTTGGCTTCAAAGTAAACTCATTAAGGCGAAGAGCACACAAGCACACTATGAAGCCTTTATGGGTAATCCTTCATTTTTTGGAAGAGAACCATGCACCCTCCAAGGGCACAAGGCTCAAAATAATGGGTTTTCTACTCAAAATCTCAATAAAGCTTTGTATCCCACCTCGAAGATGAGGTAGCAAATGAGGCATAGAATTATTTCGTATATTTAATGAATTAAGGCTCATGGATCCTCCAATTTCTTTCCAACAAATTTTAATGTTGAATCTTGAATTTCACATTGTCAATAATTCTAGAACTCTCTACATTTAGAGTTATAGTATTTCTAGTGAATTAATTCCCTTACTCTTTCCAGAAAATGTCTTCACAAATATTATTCATTAGAAACGAATGACACAAAACAATTTAACCTATTCTAAACAAAAGAAGTTGTATGATAAAGTCAAACAACTATTGCAATAAAGAAATTCATAGAAGTAAGATAGAAGTTTTGCTTCTCTATTCCTAGAACTACAAATGAACTTCACTTCCAATACCAAGTTTGTAGGTAAATCACAAAAAATAGGTGTGACAATCTACAAAGTTCCAAAATATATTATGTTCATGAAAACTAATTCAATGTTATTTTACTAAAATCACAACTCCTTGGGTCTATTTCAGAGACAATGAAATCCAAAATATGTATCATGCATAGCCAAAGTGCTAAATATGTAACCATATATGTATCATGCATAGCCAAAGTGCTAAATATGTAACCATATATGTATCATGCATAGCCAAAGTGCTAAATATGTAACCATTTCATGCGTTGCAAAATTTTCATGAAACTAATTTAGGGATATTTTAACCAAAATTCCTACTCTTTGGGTTATTTCAAACAACTAAAAATGAAAATAAGTACCATCAAGTAAGACATACTAAGGTGGTTTTTTCTTTTATTAGTTTTTTCCTTGTTTTCAATTTCCTGTTGGGCATAACTAGAGGGCTCAACATGTAAACATTTCTTCTATTTTGAGAGAAAAATATTTTGTTCTTTTTTCCAATAACGAGTATAGGGTGCTAAGGAAAACAACTCAAAAATAAAAAAAGAACCCAAAAGAAGAAAATAAAGGATTCATCTAAAGATGCTGAGAACTACTTGTATATACAACGCAAAAAGATATTTATGATTACCATAAGTTGTAGGTAAAAGCAGTTGTGACAATTTAGAATAGGTTCTCTTCAACTCAGTGTCAAATTGGATGGTGAAATGATTAAACAAATAAATTCAAAAGATAAACCATGTATGCAACTCTAGACAAAACAAAAGAAGATTTTATCATTTTGCTTCACTGCAACACATTAACTTTTGAAGATGACAAGATAACAAAATTCCAAAAGAATGATTCCAAGTTATGCCATGTAAGGGATATATGTAGTCATGACATAAAATGTTTGTTACAGGTAATCAATGATGAACGATAAAAGTTGTGAGAAATCACTAAGCATTGTACTTTATCTATATAGTAAAAGGTTTGAAATTATTTGTAATCTATCATGCCTCAATATTGTAGAGTACCAACCTAATAACATTTTATGCAATGATATTTGTTACTATGACTTTTTATAAATTATAAGCGAAATAATTAATTATTGAAAAATGTTGTGTTACGCTAATAATGTAGCTTAGTTGTTCATTTTTGTTCAAAATGAGATACTCCAAATAGCATTTTGAATTAATGAACCTACCAAAAAATAGGAAAATACTATCAAACAAGACATTGACCACCATCCCCCAAAAAATAGGAAAATACTATCAAACAAGACATTAACCACCATCCAACATGGTCACGCATACACAAGGCTTTCCATTACCAAAACTGGATCTAGATCCACAATATATACCAACACCAACAATCTTCCTATAGCCAAAGTTGCTCAATTCCTTGAAATCAATGTCTACAATGAACATTGAGTATTAGAATAGTTTGCATGAATATTAAATAGGAACATGCAATCAAGCAAATTTAATATGATTTTAGTTTAAGCACTTGTAAGGTTGATGGTGAAATACATACTGAAGAAAACTATTAAGCACATATGATTGAATAAAAAAGTGGGTAGGAAAAAGAAATCATAAATTTCAGAAAGCCATATCAAATTGAGACATTGAGAATAGTAGCCATGCAAAAGAGGAAAAACACTGAAAGCTTGCTTGCCTACTAAAAATTTGTTAAGCCTTCTGTAATTTGCATATCTTATTAAGAAATTAAAAATAAAAATAAAATGTTTCTCAATAGACTAACTATAAAAATAAAAAAACAGTGATAATTGACTAAATAATAATTAACTAATATATACATTTATATACTTCTTTATTGGCAAGATGTGTGTTTGAGATTTAAAAAAGTATGAGTAGAAGGAAAAAAAATAAACAACAAAAAAATCAAAATCAAATATGGAAAGTGCGAGAAATGAAATTTAAAAAAAACAAAAGCATCAACCCATCCTTTTATGCAAAAACAGAAAAGCGCACGAATTGAAATTTAGAAAGAAGGGAAGAGAGAGCAGGGATTTTCTCAACTATTGTAGAGGAAGTGTAAGTAGATGCGGGAAAACTCCATAGCCGTTGAACAAAGTTGGGGAATTGAATTGCTATATATATATATATATACATATTGAGTCTTATCTAGTCTGCTATGCTTTGAGTTTGGGTTTGTTTGTGTCTAGGTCGAGTTTGAGTTGGTCGATCATGTTATATATGTGTGGGTATGGGGTGTGGGTATGGGCAGTGGAGTTGTTTAACATTTTTTTGGGGCTCATTAATTATCTCCCAGAAATTGTATGAACATATATTTGGGCTCATCGATTATCTCTCTAAGAATGGTATTGGTGTAACCCAGCCCAAAAGGCCTACACTTTACACTTTACACGCGGAAGGAAAATGTATACGTGGCAAATAAAAATCTTAACTGTGTTTTTCCGCGGGATTTTTATGTGAGTTGGTAGCTGGAGAGTTAATGCCTGCAGTAAATATCTGTACTCCGTCTCGAGACTGCTCCTGCTTGCCCTTCGCGCCTTAACCCTTGTTCATTATGGCATGTTCTGGATTGTTCCATCGTTATTTCCGCTCTGAGGTTATTTGTTCTGGTCGAGGGTTTTTGGGTTTCTTCTGTAGAATGTTATATACTCTGCTCTGTTGGTATGTGCAACTCTTTGTACGGGCAAAACTTGGCCCCTCCTCTATTCAACCTGCTTGCAATTTTAATGGAAATGGCGTTTGGTTTTGATGGCTATTCGGCTCGGTTCCGTGGTTTGACCTCGGTGAGTATTTATGTTCTTTCCTTCCTTACATGCGCGGATTTCTTAAGGTATTTGTTAAGCACTTGTTGCTGGTTGTTATATCTTGCTGTCTGTGTGTATATCGTGGTTCTTGGTTGAGGTTTTGTAGCCGTTTCTGGAAATCACTGTGGTTTTTCTGTGTTTTCTTGGAACCTTGTTGTCTCTGGTTCGAATCTAGTTGGGTATTATGTGGTTGTTGTTGGTTGGGTCTCTCACAGTGCAACATCGTATTTGCCTTCGAGCACAGGACTTTTTGGGCATGCGTCCTTCGTTTGGAATAGGTAAATACTCCTGTTCCTGTTTCAATCTTGCTCGGCTTC